>JAYMTP010000863.1:0-28364 GCA_036897365.1 Geranium brycei | reverse complement strand
TTTAATATAATATATTTCTTTAATATGCATTTTTAATTAAATTTTTTTTTTAAAATTTATAATATAATATATTTCTTTAATATACATTTTTAATTAAAAATAATAATTAACGATTAATAATAAAACATTAAACAGGGGTTAGAGTTAAAAGGCAATTTTATCTTTTTAATGAAAAATCTAACAATTTATAAAGTGAAAATTTTAAATGCTTAGAACATTACACAAGCTAAAATGATAGTTAAATATATTAAAGTGAAAATGGTTGATAAGAAGTTGTACTAAAGTGTTATTTTCCCATATTTTAATCGACACATTTCTCTTCGAACTAAAAACAATTAAAAGAAAACGAATGATGTGTTTCCGGTGAACGAATGATGTGTTTCTTTGGCCATATATCGTAGATATGGACGAGAAGAATGTTTACTCATATTAGAATACAAAACTCGGTGCTTGAATTGTGCTGATATAGAGCTCTAACTAGTGGCACTCACGTGTGCGCATAAGACACTCACCAAACTTAGGGGGAGCATATGATTTTTCGAATAGATCTGTCCCATTGTAAATCATCGCCTATTTCTATGGCTCATCGAGAACTTCCACGACGGCTCAATTTTTTTGACGACGAATCAGTCCAGGCATAAAGTCATCGAAAGAAGTTGTACATGAGCAAAAGTCGTCATCAACGTCAAAGAGGACTAGATTATCCAAGAGAATAGGAGCAAAGTCAGGTAGGGTTTTTTGAGAGGAAGATGATGTTGACGGCAACATTATAAATTTATTTTGTTCATGTTTACTTTAGAATATTTTTGACGTTCAACTCAATTTTAACACTGCACTCATGTTTAGCTTTCCGTAGTGACTTTATCGTATTACATGTATATTTTAGTGTTATGACATGAACATTACCATGGTAACATGTAAAACCCCTAGTCCTTTCACATATAAATAATCTTCTTGACACAATTAAATTTCATTTCCCATATTAGACAAGAATAGTCGGAAAATATCATTTCCACAGCACCAATAAACTAAAAACTTTCCCAAAACTCAGAATTCCACCAAATTCAAGTTGTTTACAACATATAAAGCAAATCATCAAGATGGTTACCACTACTAGATGGAATGAGAACAATCACATGCTCATTATTAATACTCAGTACTTCATCCATAGATAAACTAGTAACAAATTAGAGACTGGTCAGTTTACAAATAGAGTCATTATCACCAGTTACCTTGACCTCACCAACTAACACCTTCTACTTCAATCTCAATCAGTGCAATATATTCTCTAGGGTGCTGTTGAGGATCCATTTGTTGTTTGCTTAGCCACGTATATTTGCTTCACCTTTGAAGATGGAAAGTTCTTTTCTCCACCGGACGACTGATTCCTTCCCTGGAATCCCATCCTCCGATGTGACCATTCGCCTCCTTTCTGATAATTATAGCCCGCGGACTGACCATATTGGTGCCCTGAACTTGAACCATTCTTCTGATGGGAGGACTGCCCTCTAAACCCAGAATTTGTGTTCTGGCCATAAGTGTTGATGCGAGCCGTTTCTACCTTACCAGTTTCTCTGATGGTGCTCACAGATGAGTTCTTGGTTACACCCAGAGTTGAGGACCCAGCAGTAGAAGAGCTTGATGGATGTGCTAACCCTATTTCCTCGGATAATTTAGTGGCGGTGGCATTAGTTGGCACATGAAAACTATGTCCACCTTCAGATGATGTAGATGCTCGTGACTCAGGGAAGCTGTTGGCTGCTAATGATTGTTCAACAGGTCCATGGCTAAACTGCGATGGAAGTACACCCTCAGCTTGTTGCTGCATGGGCATTGATAGAGGAACAGGCTGAAGATGTGATACCGGAACACGCGGCCAGCGCGCCATGTCAGGAGAGGCCTGGAGACATACCACAAGGTTAGCAAATACATAAGACATGTTAATTCTACTCCAAAAGAGACTTGTTCATACAAGAGCTTTCCTTTACAAGCTTCATATTCAGTCTCACGTCGTATTTACCTGGAAAGGAGAGACATCAAACATGGCCAAAGGCGAAGGCATTGGCAAATGCGGAGAGCCAGGAGCAAGATGCTGAAGTGGAGGCATGTTGGTAGGATTCTGCTGAGTAGAAGCCCTGTTCAGGTTGTTCATGTCTCCCTCGCCAACACCCACAGCAGAAGATGTTGGGTTGTGCTTCCAATCAGATTGCTTTCCAGAAGGGATGTAGGTTGCGCCCATGAAGCTCAAGCCAACTTGCCCATATTGCCCAACAGGAGCAAAATGATTATACACAAACATATGTGGAGGTCCTTGCACCCCTCCAGGTGGACTGATGAACGGCCCGGTAAATCCTGCTGGGTGTCCATAGAATGAATCTACACCAGAATGACATTGCTGCCAGGTCCCAAGTGGCCCCGACACAGACGTACTAGTCTTCTGAGACTGTGATTGGTTAGATGCTGATTCATCATGTGGTCCGAAAGCAAAAATAGGACCTCCCAACATAGGATTCATCTCGTAAAAAGGAAAATGAGATGGTGGGCCTCCGGGGAAATGTGAAAGCATCTGAATTGGAGAATTCTGTGGACTTGGTAAAGGAGGCCACAATGAAATTGGTTGCATCTCCACAGAAAGGTCCGCGGGAAGCGTTACACTTAAAGGCTCTTCTGCCCTTGATTGACTAGCTGAACGCTCATCATCAGCAACACCTGCCAATGATATAAATAATTGAATAAATACCACAGTAACTATATAAACACCGATATAAGAAAAAGAAATTAATACCTGCTGGCATGCCATCCATCTCAGCATGTACATAACTTTTGGAATCTGAAACAGAGATTGATGAGGTACCAGAAACATTCTCTACAATCTCATCATTAGTAATGGCTGCAACAGCCACAGCAGAAGCGGCTGCTTCAGCTCCACAATCTTCTACATGACCACGAGATTCATTGGACTGTTTTTCTTTATCAAAGAAGAGACTGCAACCATTCTCTGCTGCTGAAAGATTGTGAGAGACATGCAGATCCGGGCGACATGGACCTCGAGGGCCAATCCTCTGCGCAGCAGAATGGCCACTAGAAGGAAGTATTGTTGGAGATGTAACTGCACCTGAATAAGTAAAACTATCCTTTCAGAAGTGCATAAGCTAAAAAAACTAGAAAAATATAACTCATCAAAATAAATATCTCAAGGCCACTCCTCTTGTGCCAAGTTAACTGAATATGTCTAGAAGACGAGAAATATCTTTCAGCAAAACTGAATATGTAGAAAAATATCGGCTCACCAAACTGAATTTTCTCTCCCGCAAGCAGGGAATTGATTGGGCTAGCTCCAGAAGAAAATGACTTATCCTTTGTAATGATGGATGAGGACCGCAAGCTGGGCTCGCTAGATGAGCTTGTATGGTCTCCAATAGAACCACATGAATCAAATTTGACAGGTTTCATAGCCTCGTCTAGTTGGGTCTGGGTTAGGGCCATTACCTATCAAGTATAAACAAGCATACGTTAAATTCTTACTGAGCATATCATATATTTGAAAAGACATGGAAGGACTGAGACAGCAGCCAATTCCAATAACATTAATACTTAATTATCTCAGGTTCAAACAAGTATTAGTACTGATCTACTTGCATATCCTGAACCTAATGGTCGTGTCTCCTTTCAGAAACAGGTCGCTGGGAAAATTGAATTCCAGTCCACCATATATCAATTAGAAACAACTAAAACTGATCACTAGATGATAAATCCCACTGATGTACCATTAATAGTAACTGTACAAATAAAGGCATTCTAAGTTCTATGCAGCATACAGTAGCTAAAAATTTAATGTTGTAAAACGGGTCATTTATACTTCGGGTCGGGCTCCACAACTAAAAGGTCAAACTTATTAGTTGGGTGTGACTCTTCCCTTTATATATGACTCTTTCAATTCATATTCTTTCTAGTGGGCTTAACTTCTTCCTCTCAAGCTTGAGACTTATTCCCCTTCAGGCTCGTATGCATGAGCCTTGACTTCAACACTCCCTCTCACGTGTAGCCTTCTACATGTGGGTCACAGCAAGACTGGACTTCTGCATATGCGTTGGAGTCCACAAGGAGCCCACAAATCCAGACCCCCATACCATGTACAACAGGCCATTTATACTTCGACTCGGGCTCCATAACTAAAATGTCAAGCTTATTAGGTGGGTGTGACTACTTTTTATAGATGGCTATTTCTTTTCAAATTCTTTACATGCGGGTTTAACTTTTCCCTCTCATGCTTGTACGCACAGGACTTCTTTATCTTCATGCTCGTACACATGAGCCTTTACTTCAACAAATGCCATATCAAATATTCAAGACAAACATGAACCACAAATGTTGAATATTGAGAACTAATGTACTCAACTTGACACACCCAATTGCTATATAAAAAAGGAATTGATGAACCAACAATAACACAATATCAATTAGAAACAGCATCATTCATATAAATGCAGTAATGACTACAAAGTTCATAAGATATATGGTAATCTAGGTAAGGTAACATCAGTATTATTCTATGTCAAATCTGGAAGCAAATAATTTGAAGGTGTATCATGTATCCAAGGACCAAGACCCACCACGATGACAAAACTAAACATGAGAAAAAAGGGTTCAAGAAGAAATAAGAGATCAGCAGAACCCAACCTACAGTTTTACTGCGAATTCAATAAACATACAAAAAAGTATGTGACAATTTTCAGAAATTGATGACAAAAGCATTGCATACCTGTTGATTATTCAATGAATTACCCCAGGAAGCCATAGATGTTTGACCATCATCTAAAATCTTCTTCATGTTCTCAAGTACTGCACCCGGCACACCTTTCTGACCAGTTACAGCAGGAAGTGGAGTTTGCTGGAGAGACCTGTACAAGCAGAAACCCGATTTGGCCTCTATACATACATCTTAGCAATATA
Organism: Geranium brycei; assembly: GCA_036897365.1. Lineage (NCBI taxonomy): Eukaryota > Viridiplantae > Streptophyta > Magnoliopsida > Geraniales > Geraniaceae > Geranium > Geranium brycei. Next base: position 23,411 of record JAYMTP010000863.1, on the reverse strand, counting down.
AAACTAAAAATTTCGTCAGGTGTACATACTTTTTTGGCTGGGATCTTAAATCTTGCTGAGAATCACTTTTTGCGGCAGGAGTACCAATTGGAGCCAGTGGTTGGGTAACTATGGTCGTCTTCAATCCAGCAGATGCTCCAACATTTCCCAACCCAACTCTATCAGTAGAAACAAAGTCAGAGCGAAGATTCTTTGCTGATCCACCCATTGATGCAGATACTTTGTTTGAGTTGCTACCCTGAACTACACTTTGTGAACTAGAACGAGGCTTTCGTGGCATCTGACACAATAGTAAAATAATAAAACTAAATCAGAAAATTGAACGTGACAAAAAAACAAATAGAAAAGAGCATATGAAAACTGAAGTGCACTAAAACCTTTGTCACACGAGACTTCGCCTTAATTTCCTTTTCTCTCTGTTCCCTTCGATCATTCAGCATTTGCCTCTTTGATCTGACCTCAATGAAGTCATCTTCATCACTAGGGGCTTCTATGCCAGGCTGCTCAAAAACACGCACAACGCCACTTTGTAATGGAACATCAACATCCTGCTCGGAGTGAACATTCCTTTTATGATTTACCTCCATCGAATGTTGGATATTCTGACTCTTTGTCGATGCTTCTTTTCCACCTCCCTTTCCAAGTCTGATTCCAGAATGGATCTCCCTTGAATCAACTGGACTGGAGGTGAAGCTATCTAATTCAGGTGTTTGTTTGGATGCTTTAATAGGCGCAATAACCTTCGAAGAATAACTCCTTCCACCCCGACTGAATTTTGAGTGATCGTCCAGCCCAAAATTTTCCCGAACGCGAAACTCGGTTTGATTAATATTTCGATGAGGTCTTCTATGTAACCCACCAGAATCCATATTAGAAGCATCTGCAGCTGGAAATGATGATCGAGAGCCAGAACCTTTAACAGCAAAAGAATATTTTTTCCCTCTGCCTCCAGAGACTGGTCGATGTAATTTAGACTGATTTGAATCTTTTTCTTTGGAGACCGATGGAAATGGTTCTCGTCCAGTTTCAGGCTGACCGCCTGATATTCCTGAACTAGACAAGGATTTGTTTCTCCCAATCGAACTCAGTTGGCACTGGTCCTCTACTTGTCCACTTGATTCAGGTGTCATATTGTTATCGTCAGTACGATAAACCTCTGATTGACCCTGTAGTATCATAATGGTATTTTCCATTTTTCCTCCTGATGAAACTGAATTTAGCTCTTGTGGTATGCATCCTTGAGATAGATTCAAACGCCTTGCAACAAGGCCTGGTTGGTTATCCGTTGAAACTGAAATAGGGTTATTCTTCATAGCATTATTAGAAGATATGTCCTGCCCATGTTGGATAGGCAAGGTATTGCCTTGATTTCGATTCATGGACATGTTGGGATGAAGAAGAGACATTGATTGAGAATCCAATGGCAACACTCCTTGAGAAATAGGAGAAGTGTACCTTAACTGGCCGAATTGGAAGAGAGGAGGCTGTGATGAGTGCATGTGAGCCACGGATGAGCCAACCTGGGGATGCAGATGAAGAGGCATCTGTATAGAACCAATCTGTATTGCTGGAACTGGAGATGGAATAAGAGATGGACCGGAAAACAGCCCAAACTGGAGTTTAATGGGTACTTCGGCCTGACTTTGAACTGTCGGCCTTGTAGACATATCTGTCTGACCAGATGAAGAATGACTGGCCACAGCAACAGGATGTTGAGCAACAAAATCTCGACTACCAGAAGCATCCACATTATTCAGAGTTTCAGATATCGCTGACGACTGAGGAGTATTATTGGGCTGATTATGCAATTCTTGCATTTTCTTCTCAGTTTCTTGGAGTATTCCAGAAGAACTATCAACAATTGCCTGGGGTATAACATTAACAAGTTCAATGCTTGGCTCATCAACCTGCGCCTCATCTAAAGATCCTTGTTCTTGAGAAGAAACATGTGGTTTCCCAAATGTACTTACTTCATTCATTGAACTGCTTTCAAACTCATCACTGGGCATCACAACTTCAACACCCTCATTGAAGCCTAGTACCACATTGTTCTCTATGGTTTCATGAGAGTCTTTCTCCTCGAAATCCATAGCTCCAAAATCACTGGTTAGGGCAATATTCACTGTATCTACTTCATGCACTTCATCTTCTTCCTCATACCCATCTTCATCTTCATCATATTCTTCTTGCTCTTGTAAGTGCTCATTGTTCTCAACAGCCCACTCTTCATCATCATCAGCAGATGCAGAATTTGAGGCAGACATCATATTCTCTTTTCCAGATTTAGTAGGCAAAATAATAGTTTCATTCCCTGACTGAGAAATATCCCTGTTTTGTTGAGCAGCTGATGACATTGGAGACTCCGCAGATTCATCCAAGTCATCATGAGAAAGATGAGTTGGAGAACTAGGGGGGCTGGAAACACAAAGTGAGGATTGTGAATCACACCTTGGGGTTGATCTCCTATCTAGATTTTGCTCCCCACCCACAAAATTAATTTTTTCCTGCACATCTAATATGCCAGATCTTTCATGATGTCTCTGATGACCACCATCATATCCTGTCTGTGCGATAGGTTCCCTTCGTGCTTCATGATTGTACTGCATCTCATCATCCACAAAAGTTGATGGACCAGGGCGCTCAATGTCATTTCTATTATTTTTGTGTACAGAAGCCAGTGATGGAGGGGGAAGAACACGAGGCTGCCTCATGACATACCTTGACCTTCCAGACAAATAAACCCCATCAGCATCTGAATTTGGATAAGGACACTCGGGATATTGGGAATAGGAATTCCCACGCCAACGACCCTGTTCCCATCCAACATCACCAAATCTTTCGGCAAGGTTCTCCTGAAAAGTTGAGTCGAAGTCAGAATTTCTGCTAAAATGATCTACATCTCCTGAAGGATTCCACCTCTGTCCTTTTATATGTGCAGAATCATCCATGTGCAGCTCTGGAGCCCCACCTTTCTGTTGAGTCCTAGAAGACATAAAACCATGCCCTCCATAGAACTCTTTCTTAGAGAAGGATCTCCCAGCAACAGATGCATCTCGCCTTGGATTATGATGACTACTTTCCTGCTCTTGTAGAAGGGTGTTTGAGCTGCTTACACTGTCAAGAAAATCCCTTCTCCATGAATTAACAGGTTTGTCTCTGTCCATAAAGACAGGGCCATCTCGAGCAAAATGAGACCTAGGCTCCATGTCAAAAGGCCTATTCAAACTAGAGGAATCATAAGGTGCTGACGTTGTGAGTCTCTCCACCATTCTTTCACCATCTTCCCAATCACTCATATCAGCAATCCTTGAGACATCGTTCTCACTAACCATTCGTGACATTTTTTCCTCTGCAGTGGCTGAAGAATTACCCCCAGTGTTAGCAGATTCCACCTTCCTTTTTGCCATTCTTTCCTCCAATTCTAGGAGCTTCTGTTTAGCAGCCTGTTTCCTCCTCTCTTCCTCCATAAGCATCCTTTGTTTCTCTTCTTCTCTTGTTATCCTCAGTTCTTCAGCTTTACGAGCGGCTTCCAATTGTTCTTGTTTTGCTCTCCACGCAGCTTCTCTGGCTTCATCTTCCAGCCTTCTCTGTCTCTCTTCCTGTTCCCTAGCCAGACGGGATCTATCCTCTTCTTCTCTCCGAGCTAGATCCAAAGCTCTTTCTTGTTCTTCAATGATCCGCTGCCGTTCCTCTTCTTGTATCTTTTGAACTCTCTCAAGTTCAGCCTCGAAAGATTCCCTTGCAGGATCATGAAAATCTGTCTGTTTAGCTACATCCTTCTTCCTCTTAACTAAACTAGCAATACCCCCGGAGAAAGGATCTCGCCCATCAAAACTTGTAGCCCCAAAATCTTTCACGAAGGGGTCTTCAAGGTAAGATTTTTCACTCTTTGAAAAGGAACGTTTCTCTCGACCAAAATTCAGTATCGGGTCATTTATAGGGAGTCGTTGACCACCAGAAGAAAATGAAGATTTAGATGCTGAGCTGTTCTGGAATGCATCACCTTTGTATCTGTTGAATTGCTCATTCCCATACCGCTCTCTTGTGCTACGCTCAGGCATCCGGCTACTAAATGAGCCCATAGTGTTATTCCAGGCTTGCCTACCACCCTGACCATACCCTATGTCCTTCCTTCCAAAACTTTCATGTGTACTTTCAACGAAAGTTGATGGGACATACTTATCACCCTTTCCTGTATCTCGGCTCAGACTAGTTGGCCTTGCATCAACATTATTTCTGTCACTACCAACCTCTTGCGCAACAAATCCATCTTTTGGAAGAGGGGAACCTCTCCCTTCTCTACTAGGTACTTTTACATCACCTCTCACACGAGGGTCTACTTTCGGAACTTCACTAGAAGTGACCCTCCCAGCTTTGTCGTCATGCTGACCCCACTTGTCATAAATTTTATTAGCAGGTTTGTGAGGTAAAGCACTAACCCTGGGAGCATCAAATGTTGTATCCCAAAAAGATTCGCTACGGGAAAACCCATTATCTCTGCCCCGGTCTGTCAAACCATGGCTCGTGTCACGTTCGTCATCAGCCCAATCAGATCTTGGGTTCATACGAACCAATGGTAATGGACCTGCAAAATAGTCATCCTGCTTCCAAGAATTGTCTGGTGAGCGGGTAGTCTTATTACTTTGACCACCTTTCTCATTCAACCCATTGCCAACAAGTTGGCGAGATAATTGCAATTGAGGGCGCATATCAACAAGTGGGCTGGAATCAGAGCCATCCCTTTGCTCATAAGCGTAGTCCTGGGAAATCAATTGCTTTTGTTTCGGAGTGAAGCCATCCTTTTGCTTCTGCAGGGTCACAGATGTGGAAGGCAATGCTGCCCGGAGAGAAGGAAAATCTTCTCCCCTCAACACACTAACTTTCGCTACTGGGAAAGGATGCACTTGAGCTGCAGCAGAAACTGAGATTCCTCCTGCACCTGAATGAGCTGAAGGTGGCATATACATGCTACTTCCCTTGTTTACCACATTGACGTTTGGCAAACATTGATCAGTACCATCAGCTGAGAGATCGCTATTCGTTCCTTCTTTCATTTGCAAAGCAGTTGTGCCCGGCTTTGACCACCCCACACTAGAAGAGCTGGGCCTTGATCCACTTCCCAAAACTCCTCCACCAGCAGACCCACCACTGGATCCCACTGAATCAAACCGTTCATGTTCTTTCCGCAAGGAAGGCAGATTCAAGGGGGGTGGAACAGCAAGCTTTGACCCAGGCTTGTGAGAACTGCGAGGTCTTGAAAGGACCACCATTCCTCCACCACCACCTCCGCCGTGACTGCCAGGTCGAGTTCGATTAGATCCATACAAGTTTGAATGATGATGAGGATTAGAGTGTCCATATGACTTGTTTAGATTCACGGACACATATTTGTTCCCAGCACCAGGATTGGCCATGTCCAGCCAAAAACCTAACTTGGATGGTGAATTCCAATGATCCTCGCCAGTGCATCAAAAAACCCCAACCTTAGCCTCCTCAACGCAACACAAAAGAAGATACAGTTTCAATAGATCCGCCACAGCAAAATTGAAGGTTGGAACAACCTATAAATCATGACAAAAGAAATGTTAAATTTACAGAAGTAGAGACCGTATTAGTCCCAGCGGCTCAACTCAATTATGCATACATTTTGAAATTTTACATTAATATGTGTTCTGGAATGGTTAGGATTTCTCTGGTAATTGTATGGGAGAGAGTGTATAGGATAAGGAGCTCACCCCTCTAGAGGCGTACCGGTACAATACAGGACAGTAGGGTAATGTTGGAGCAGGGAAATGAAGATGAGCGTCAGAGATGCCCAGCTGGCTCTTAACCTGAAGAGAGAGATGACAAGATATTAGCTCATACAAGAGAGAAATAACGAACTGCCTCTGTAACTTTGTGCTTACAGAAACATAAACAAACATTCTGCACTGCAAGTATATATTTCATTCGCCTAAACAATGAAAAGCCAGTCAATTTTTAGTACGTAACTGGATTCTGTATAAGGTACATTCAAACCACCCCTATTAAGAATTTGAAATATATTAAAGACATCCTAATTCCTACGCTAACTTAAACCAGATGAGCAAAAGATTATTCAAAAAGGACATCCTAATTCCGACACCACCTTAAACCGGGTGGAAATATGTTTTTCCATTAAGTATATTTTTAGTTCACCGTAAGCAATTCCCTAGTAACACTCTTTGAGATAAGTGTTTAAATGGCCACAAAATGTATCCCACTTGTTAAACCCTTTAGTTGAAACAAACTAGGCAATGTTTACAAATAATATTTTATTTTGTATATTTTCAACTGATATTTTCAACCAAGAGAATAGCTACCCAAGGGCAACAAAATCTTAATTCTTCTACTCCATTCATATTCCATACATCAAAAAACATAGCCTGATTCAAATCACAGCACATAGAACTGTAGGCATGGATCCAATAAGATACCATATCAAACTCAGAAGATAAAATCTAATAACTTCAGAGACTGAATCAACAAAGAGGGTGGGAAACAATCAGACATTTGCGCTTACATGGTTAAAAAGCTGGCTTATTGTACTTTAGGGAGTCTTATGGCTTGCCCATCCAAAATTAGAAACTGTTATGCATCAAAATTGTGAACTGAACTACCATTGGAACTGGAAAGAGCATAAGTTGGGACATATATCATATAGATGACCTAGAGACAGTGATTTTGCAAGGAGAGAGTGTGTGTGTGACATAATTAATCAGCAAATGAAAGTGCATGAATCAAACAAATGGTGGTAAAAATCATATCAACAAATGCAATCTGATGCTAGAGAAATGCCTATTCCTGCAAGCAACAGAAACGATCGGGAGTTCCGACTCATCACCTAATCAAAATCAGCAACAACACAAATGGCACCGAAATGAATCCCTAGCAAGTTTAGGCTGGGCAGGAAAAGAGGAGATTTTTGAAATAAGAAGAAAAACAACAAGGAAACCCCGAGATCAACATTGAACGGATACAATCACAGACGGACCGATTGGTTCGATTGTTCATGAAAAATAACACAGATTCGGTTTCTCGGGAACCAAACGGAAAATCAGAGAAACTTACGGATGGTGGTGGAGAGAGGCGCCGGAGAGTGGGAGAGGAAGTGGAGAGCGCCGGAGACGCGTGGGTGGGTTGTGAGAGACGCGTCCGAGGGAGGGAAGGGAGGAGATCGAGAGAGTGAAGGGGATGAGGGTTGTTCCTTTCGCTACTTCCCCTTTTGTTACACAATTTACACTTTTATCCTCCCTCCCTCCACCAGGTTAAGTGTCTCAACATCTCAAACAAAACAAATTCAGGAAATTACATAATCAAAAATCATCTTTTACGATTTTTCATTTTATGATCAAATTATGACAAAATCGAGCACCATAAAAAATTGTACTATGAAAGTTCGAAAATATTTTTAACTAAAATATAAAATATTATCTCGTATGTAGAGACTTACATGGTCGTTTAAAGGGGGCTCTTGGTAGACGTTTCTCGGGTAATCTCCACCCTGAAGAGGTGGAGGCCGTGGGAGTCAGGGAAGCTCTCTCGTGGGAAAAAGGCAAGAACTGGACGAGGGTGAAAATAGAATCAAACTGTCTCAGGGTGGTGAATCACATCCGGCGCAGAATTCAAACTACAAACATATTCAGGGGAATTATTTTTTATTGATGCCGCATGCTTACCACATAACCTTATCTTTTGCTCGTCGTACTTATAATGCAGTGGCTCATGAAATAGCCATATTTGCTTTAACTAATATTAGATGTGATTATGGTGAAGGGTCTGTCCCACCAAGTATCGTCTTGGCTGTCCAGCGAAATGCTGAGTTAGTTGATTAATAATATTTACATATTTTTTTCAAAAAAAATGAAAATATTATTAATATTCGAATCCTAAAATTATAAATTTATAGGAATGATTTCATTTTTTGCATGTTAATTTACTATTATAGGAATGTTCTAGGGCTTTGAATTAACACAATTTTTATACGGATAGTAAATTACAAAAATAAATACAATTAGGTTTAGTATTTTGCAATTTCCTTAAAAGAAATTTTTAATGTACAATCCTTTAGTTAGTTGTACTATTTGCATACTATATTTAATTACTTTCGTCCGAGGTATATTTTTATCAAATTCCTTTACTCTAGCTGGTACACAGATCAAATGACAAATTTGCCATTTTATAGACTGCAAAACAATGACGTGCACATTCTATGCAAGTAAGAATATTCGATTTGGATTTTGGATACATTTATCCAAGAAGGCCCAAGTCATTGGATCAAGCCATTGGGCCGTCCGGGTCACAGGTCAACTATGGCTTTAGCCTTTCAGGTTTAACAGCATTGGGCCCAATTCCAAACAGATGTAACCGCTTGCCTCGGCCCATCTTAACCGGTGAAAAATGGGTGGCCTTCACAGCAAAGCTCCTTATTTATCATACGGTATTTTGGAAGTCGAAACCAAATGCCTCCTCCGGCACCTAAAAATAAATGGTTATGTTAATGCTAATTAATCCTCTTATTAATGGCATGATCAGTGGCATTTCACCTTCCATTTCATAAAATCGTCAATAATAATATTCAAAAGACAGACTCATTTTCAGACCGAAGACAGTAACGGGCTCGTCAATGTTTTTCTTGTCACGAATCACGATTTGAATGTAAAATTCTTTATACTCAACCTAGAAGTCACTCGTTATACCTAGAAGTCACTCGTTATAAGTAATTATTGGAAAAAAATATATATTATGTAATCTACTGCTTGATTTTGGTAAGATTTAGATGAATTAATAGTATATTTGTAATCTCTTGTTTTTTTGAAGGAAAATCGAATTTTATTTAATAAATAGCAACTAACCCGACATCAAGCCGAACAGCTGAATCTACAGTTAGTGGGACAGACCCCTCACCATAATCTCAGCTACTGTTAGTTAAAGCGCACTTGACCAATTCGTGAGCCACTTTATTACAAGATGTACGAGCAAAAGATACAGAGACATCGGATCCGGGTGTCGAGAGCAAACGCCTGCAGTAAAAAATAATGCCCCCGAACATGTTCCTAGTTTGCTTCCCTTGCCGGACGTGGTCCACACCCCTAAGACAGTCAGTCTCAAGCTCCACCTCCCTCCAATTATTCTCTTTTGCCCACAATAAAGTCTCTCTAACACCTACGGCCTACACCTCTTCGGAATGGAGATGACCTGAAAAGCGTATGCAAAGAGCTCCCACAATTCGACTTTCTGAGTCCCTACAGATAAGCCCCATGCTCCAGTTCCCTCTTTCTGCATCTACTCCCCCATCCGCATTTATCTTTATTCTTCCAGGATCTGGAGGAACCCAGACTCTTGGAGATGCTAATACAAGCTAATCTGCTCCCGAAGAACCGCCAGAGGTTTTGTCGCTGTCCAGGCTCTCCGGAACCCTTTTGCAGTCGCCGCCACTCTCGCCGGATGGAAAGATTCCATTTTCCAAACTACTTGATTCCTTTCCCTCCATATTGCCCAAAGCGTGATGGCCCAAAGGCTTGTTTCGTCCTCCCTTTCTACCCAAGAGCTCCATTCACTTATTGGCGGGTCTGGCCCCATCGTCCCTCGAATTCTTTGTAGAAGTCTATCCCCTCAAATGGGTGCTACCACTCTACACTTAAGGAACACGTGATCTACTGTCTCGTTTGGATCCTCACAGAGGGGACATTGGGTAATTATAGGGAGCCCCTTCTCTACCAGGCGAGTCCTAGTCGGGAGCAGGTTTGAGATAACTCTCCAAATTAAAGTTTTGACTTTTGGTGGGACTTGCAGCTTCTAAACCTCTCCTCAGTTGATTGCTTGTGCTGACGGGGTCCAGATATTACCCATCTGACAGAGGGCTCGATAGGCACTTTTGACAGTGTAATCCCCTGACATGTTCGCATCCTAATACCAGTAGTCCCTAGTTTCGTACCAAGTAGGGACAATGGAAAATATTCGGCCTCCTGTATCTTGATCAAATAGCGCTCTCACTTTTCCCTTCATCCCATGCTCTGCACTCCGTGGTGAACAGCTTAGAGATCCACATGTCCGCTGGAATGACAAAACCCTCAGGGATTGTCGGATTCTCCCCACCTAGCCACGGGGTTTCTTCTACTGGGCAATTTCCTGGCCCGATGCTCCGACGTGCCTTGTCCATGACAATCGATCTGGCCTCGCATATACTTTTCCAAACGAAGCTCGGAGAAGTTCCCAATGGTGCCTCAAGGAACGAGGAATGAGGGAAATACTTTCCTTTAAGCAGTCTGCTTGGCAATGACTCGGGGTTTGTCCGTATCCTCCAAGCCTGTTTTCCACAGAGATCCAGGTTGAACTCTTTCAGGTTGAGGAGTCCCATCTCTCCCAATTCGTTGTGCTTGCAGAGATCGACCCACTTTCACCACATGATTCCCCCTTCCCCCATTGCCTTTCTACCAGAACTTGTTGAACATCCTCCCAATATCATCAAGAAGCCTTTGCAGGAACATAAAAACTTGCATAGAGTACGCCGGTAGAGCCTGCAGTATAGATTTAATCATGACTTCTCTCCCTGCCGAGGACAGAAACCTGGCGCTCCAATAGGCCATACGTTTTGCAACCCGCTCCTTGATGTAAGCCAGGGCCCGCGTTTTATTCCTCCCAACCATATTCGGAAGTCCTAGATAAGTGGATGATTCGCGTTCCTCCCTGAAAACGAACCTTGAAATGACTTCTTCCCTTATAGTCAGAGGTGTATTCGGAGAGAAAAAAGCTGACGATTTTTTCCGATTGATCAATTGGCCCGAAGCCTTCTCATATATAAAGAGGCACCGGACTATCTGCTCCGCCTCTCCTTGCGTTGCCCTGCAGAATATATAACTATCGTCCGCGAAGAGAAGGTGAGATACCGCTAGAGCTTCCCTTGCTATCTTGACTCCCTGAAGATTCCCCACCCTTATGAACTCTTGCAGAAGAAGTGATAACCCCTCTGCACATACTAGAAATAGATAGGGAGAGAGCGGATCCCACTGATGAAGCCCTCTTGTTGGATTCAGAACTTTGATCACATGTTCTGTTGTGGTGACCGAGTATGTGACTGTAGAAACGCATGTTCGGATTAGTGCAATCCATCTATGGTTGTATCCATGCGCTTTCAACATTTGGAACAGAAAACTCTATTCCACCCTATCATAGGCCTTACTCATATCAAGTTTCAGGGCCATCAGACCTTTATACCCTTGAGCTTTCTTCCTTAGATGGTGCAGAACCTCAGCAGCTGCTACTATGATGTTGTCTGTTATGAGTCTACCTGGCACAAAAGCACTATATAACGCCGAGATGATTCCATCCAATGATTCCTTGAGCCTGTTGGCCATAACCTTTGACATGATCTTGTATATCACGTTGCACAACGCTATCGGACTGTAATCCCTTAGCGATTCTGCACTTTGCTTTTTCGAGATCAACACTATGTTTGTATCATTTATCCTCGTAGGAAGATTACCTGAGGAGAAGAAATTTTGTACGGTGTCCACCATACCAGATTTTATCATTTGCCAGTTTGCCTTATAGAAGGCCGAATTTAGCCCGTCTGGTCCCGAGGACTTACACGAATCCATCCCGAACAGTGCCTCTCTGACCTTCTCCTCCTCTACTCGTCTGGAGAGAGAAACGTTTTGCTCTTCTAAGATGGTCGATCTGACGAGTTCCACCACTTCCCTGCATTCCACCCCTCCCCCAGTGAAAAGACTTCCATATAATTCAAAATTTTCTTCCTCAATGCCCGTACCCCATCCCACTGTTTCTCCTCTTGCCGTTTTTAAGGAGGCAATATGATTTCTCCTTCTCCTTTCTGTTGCACACTTATGAAAATATGTGGTGTTTTGGTCCCCTTTTTCCAGCCATACCTGCTTAGATCTTTGTCTCCAATGGATTTCTTTGGCAAGCAGGAGGCCATTTAGTTTTGCCGCTTGTCTTCCATATTCCTCCATTCCCAGGTCATCTCTCCTGTGTCGTAAGCGTTGAACTGCTTTTTGTAGAGACCTTAGCTCTGAGAGCGCCTTCTGTTCTCTTCCTGACCCCAACCCTGAAGTCTGTCCTTTACTTGCGCTAGGCGATCCATTATAGGCATATCCAATCCCACCTCCCATGCCGAAGAAGTGACTACTCTGCAGTCCAAATTTAATAACCACTCGTTATTAAACCAGAACTGATGCTGTAACTGGTGGATCTAGGGTCTTGCAGTCAGTAGTATTGGGCTATGGTCAGATGTCGAAAAACCAAGGTTGGTCAATCTGGTATTTTCGAAAACATTAGTCCAAGCGTTGTTCGTTAGGGCTCTATCCAACCTTACTTCCTTCCACTGACTTGTTCCCCTGCTCTTCTCCCATGTAAACCTGTGGCCTGACAACTCCACGTCCCTCAGCCTACAGTCCTCTATCTGGGTCGACTCCCCAAACTCCATCGAACCGTAATCTCCTGCATAAAGCTTTCAACTTCACCTGTGAGCAGTATGTTTCACAAAGGAAAATAAAATCGGGATTCTTTGTTGCTGACATCTCCAGCATGAACTGTATGGCCCGAGGGTTCCCAAGCCCCCGGCAGTTCCAGGATAGGATACTCATTGACCCCTATGGGACCTCTCAGCTGGTCCCGCCGATAAATTTTCCTGGTTGAGATCAAAATCCCTCTCTTCCTCCCTGTTCCAATCTTCTCCGCTTTGAACCACTACTTCCAATTGAGTTTTCTCCCTCCTCATATACCATCCGTGCTTCTCTTAGGTGGCCCGGCTTGTAGCCGTGTTGCTTTCCCCAACATTAGACTTTGATCACTCCGAGTTCATTCTTGTCCCCGAACACTCCCAACTTCCCCTCTCACCCTTCCTTACGCCGTTTGTGAGATATTTATTCCCTAACGTGTACTTGTTCTGCTTCGTCTCCGCTCTCAACCACGTACCGTAAGGTTTTTACTTCGACTGGCCCGCCATTTCGTCCTGACACTACTTATCCGCATGTCCCAGTCTTCCACAGTTGAAACAAAACGATGAAAGTCTTTCATATTGGAACTTAACCCAGTAGCCTGATCCTTTGAAGTCCTCTACACGCAACCTCCTAGTTAGCGGTTTAGCGATTTTCATCTCTACCCTTACTCGGATATAAGAGCACCAATGGGCCGTAAAATTGCTTTCGTCCAACCGCACCACCTTCCCCAATATATTGCCTATCCTTGTCGAAACTTTCTTAGTCTTTAAATGAGCCGACATTCCATGCACCTGGACCCAAACTTGGAAGAATCGAAATTGTACCTCCTCTGGGGGAGTTCTCGTGGGTAAGCGTTCCAACAGAACTTGAATCTTATTGAAGGACCAGGGACTCCGTTCTAACACACTGGTCATGTCATGTTCATCATAAAATTGAAATATAAAGAGGTTATGGCCCGCCTCATTAATTGAGACCCTGCGTTGTGGTTGCCACAGGCTTGCTAGTATGTTCTTGAAAGTCTTAAAATCGTAAGTTTTATCGACAATGAGTTTCCCAATTAAGCAATACGTCCCGTCCTCTAACCTATCCTCCTCGGCCTCTTCGACCACCAGACCAACCTCCTCTTCTCCGTCAATTGATTTGTTTTTCCATCTCTCTTGTATTTCTTCTAGCCTTTCCGGCTCCGTCCCCCTCTGCTCATCTGAGTCCCCTGCAGCCCTTTCAGTCTCCACGTTTACTGTTCGGTGCCGGTCCCTAACCCAATTCTTCCCCGAGCCTTCTCCTAATCCAACCCCTGTAATCCTCTCCCCTGTCTCCTCTGTGTCTCGAGACATACCCACAAACTCTCCGGTCAAATTTTCCTTGCTTCTACCTCGGCCTCCCTCGCTTCCCGAGACCTCCCGGCCCTCCCTGTGTTGTGCCTCGTCCTCACCTCCTATGTCCGCCCACCCTCTGTCCCAAAATTCCCATGCCCTCCCTCCGATCTCCGATCTCCAATCTCCTCCATCCCCCTCCCCGGCTCCGACTCGACCCCGAACCCGAGCCTCCCTCTTCTCTGCCCGTCCCCCACCTTCCCAGCCTCAGCCCCAAAACCCAACCCCACCGTTGAACCCGTCCTCCCCTGCACCGCCCCACCTCCGACCCCCACCTGCTCGGACCCAAACCCCGTCACCGAACCCTGCCGACCCCCTAACTTTGGCCTATAACCTCTCCTCTCCGCTCCCCCTCCCAGGTCGTCCCCAATACCCCTCGCCGTCGCCTTTCCCTGCAAATCCCCACCCAGATCTGCCGCCCTCCAGCCCGGCCTCAGATCGGGCCTCAACCTCCGACCCTCTTCCATACAAGGCCTCTCTCGACCTTCCTCCTCCATCCCGACTCGCCTCGCCTCACCACCAATCAGTGTCGCCGCAGCACCCCGGTATCGCCGCCGGATTTCGTCGACCCTCGCAGACGTCGTCGCGAGACCTCGCCTCAACTGGCGAAACCCTAATCGTCTCGGATAGGGTACAAACCGCAACTTTTTTGTTTTAACTTTTGTAATCTCTATGTCTTTTTACTAAAAGTAAATTTTAATTATGCATTGACTATTTAAAAATATGTAAATAATATACAATATAAACATATTTCAAATAACATTTTCAATTAACAATAGTATATTTGTACTGGGAATAAGGTGGAATATATTTACATGGTAATATAATAGAAAATATTACTAGAGAATGACTTTACATGCAAATACATAAAGATTTTTTTTTGAATATTACATCACTTTCTCTAACTACCCTTAAGTTCACTCTACCCAAATATCATGCTGAGCCTCGAATCCTGGTCTAAAGCCAATGAACGAGCAGTGACAATCACTAAACCACGCTCAAACTAGTTGCAAATGTATAAGATAGTTCTCTATTTGTAAAGAGAAAAAATTTCATACATAACAAACTCTAAATTCACACCTATAAAACTCTAGCATGTCACATTCATTTAATTTTAATAAATAGGCTCTAAAGTCTAAACCCATAGGCTTAACGTTGACCCTATTCTAACATATATACCATGAACATTAACTTATAATATAATGTAACCGTATCCGTTCTATTCCAGTCACAGGAACAAAGTGCGGTTGATGACGACATGTCGTTTCTGGGTACCGATGACGAGTACAGAATTTTGGAATCCAATGCTGAGAGAGAAGATATATACGTCTTTGAGTCAGCCTGGCCCATCCCGTGGGGTCCACTTCCCTTCTATTACGGCTCCACACGTGTCGGGATGTGAGAATCTACATTCCCCAAATTGCTTCTTCGCCAATAAATATGTGTGTGTTGTGCTGAGTGTCGTTTCTACGGTGCGAGCTGGCACCATGCGGGTCCCACATGCAAACAAATGGCTGACACGTCATACAATACGTGTCATTTAGTCAGCTGACAAATTCTGTTACGTCCATTTGATTTTTGTTTTGTGAATAAAATATAGTAACTAATTGGAATCTAAATTGTTGAAATAATCCTTTGGTTTTGAGAGCAGGCGTGGCGTAGAAAGGTGGTCGAAGTCGAGGACAAGAAAAACACATAAAAACATATATAAAGCCCTCGACACACGGCACATGTTAGTTACTTGACCCTTCTGTTGAGGTCCTTATTGGAAGGGACCGCAATTCTACTATAGTCAAGATCCTTTTGCATAAGGGCACATGGTCCTAGTTTACACAATCGGTGCACATGAGCCATGCCAGCATCAACATGTGCTTGGGTTTTACGTGAACTTTTCGTGGCTTTCTCATTTTGTACACATATTCATGATTCACATAAGAAGTGTTGAATATAATAGGAGCAAATTCAAACTTGTTATTTAAACGACATACCTTCAAAATATTGGACTTAAACTCCACTCCTCACATATATATGTGTCGTCGACTAGAATTCACCCAAACGACGAAAAATTGGGTGTCATCATGTAGGTGAATTGTAGTCGATGATTCAGTCAATGTCACAGGCTAACTGATACACAAATTTGCAATGGAAATCGAGCATGTTGAAACTGTTTTTAAAAAAAATACTTGTTTGCTGTAGCCGAAGAGCTATAGATCAATGGTCGGCTAGGTGAACTTATACCCGATGAGCTATATTGTCTTCGGTTATGGGCACCATGCCGTCAAACATTGTGATGACGATGTTTGTCAGTCAGGTGAACCACTCGACGAGACATACACTCGTCAGTTATGCGCTCAACCACATTTGTCGCCAACCGATGACAATATAGTTCGTCGGTCAATATAGTTCATCTAGCCGATGACTCACTAAATTAAGTTGGAGAATTAAAACACTCGCCTTAAAACAAATGGAGTATGTTATTTATGATTAACGATTGGATGTATAAGCTTAATTAATAGCCAATATACATAAATGTTGTCTCAAATAATATATAATATTAACTATCGAAGTTTGTACAGTGTATATGTAAATATATATGTTTGTGTCAAGATTTGTATGGCAGTGTCGTTTGGCTTCTTGCACAGTTTTTCCGGTTCCCATTGTAATAATGGCAATGGATACCACTCATGCATGCGTGCAAAGTGCACACAAAATCAAGGTCAAAATAAAGTAAAGTATAAAAGCTGGCAGTACTAAACAAAATCGGGTCAACAAATCCGTGAAAGGCTCTTTGGCACATAAACACATGCACATAGGTACTCTCTTTATCAATAAATCTTTTAAATTATGAAAAAAAAACAAATACTATAATATATTTGCTTTATTGAATTCAAGGGTTATAACCCATATATATACCCATGAATCACACTCAGATGCAAACCGCCCAAGTGTCCGAATTGTCCGAACGGTAGAATGTTAGCCCCCAGAAGTAGAATGTTCACTGTTGAAAAATGGTGATATTACACTTTTGCCCAAATATTCTACTTTTGGGGGCCAACATTCTACTTTCGCACGGTTCAAACGTTATTGTGGTTCGTACCAGAGCGTGCCCCATACACACATTATCATGCCCACGACATCCACACAATAGGAAATCACACAATTGGAAATCTTGGTGAGCACGTTAATATGCCATTAGGAAAGGTTGCATGGCTTGCTTGGTCAATGCTTATTCTGTTTGTGGGATCTCCGTGCCTACGCCCCCTGTGGACTCCGGCCTATATGCGGAATCCAGTCATGCTATGGCCCACGTGTAGACAAGGCTATCCGCGAGGGGGAGTATTGAAGTAGAGGCACATGCATACACGAGCATGAAAGGGAAATAAGGCCCACGCATACATGAAGCATGAGAGGGAAAAGTTGTGTAAATCTCACTAAATTGAGTATATAATGAGAATGGTCTATCAGAAGCCCAACTCACCTAAAAGCTTAAGCTGATAGGTGGAGGCCCAGATTGCTATATAAGCAGGTGAATATGTTCACATGTTTCAGATGTAGGACTCTAACCCCCCCACTCACGTGCAAGCCGGTTCGAAATGCGCACGTGGAAACAGACGAGCAAGGGGGGGCAGATATAAAGCGGACGCATGATCCATGAGCTTTTAGGCCCGATGGCAAAGAAAGCACGTCCAAGATAGCACCAAGCTCTGATACCATATCAGAAGTCCAACTCACCTAAAAGCTTAAGCTGATAGGTGAAGGCCCAGATGTCTATATAAGCTGGTGAATATGTTCACATCTTTCAGATGTGAGACTCTAACATGGTCAAACACAACTAATAAGTTTCAGCTTTTAGTTCTGGAGTCTATCCCGATATGTACAATCCAATTTTACAATACAAGATCAAGTCAAATTGTCATTTGTATTATACAATATTTGATAATTTGTTTCCAATATATAGCATATCATTGAATTCTATGTTACAATGTGAAACAAAAATCATAAAAGAGCATAAAATAAAATTAAAACTAACTCAAGTACGTGGAATTTAGTAATGTTAGGGGTGCCACTCAATTATGTCATTGTCTATGGATATATGACACCTAATGTTCTTCGTATGACCTTCAAAACAGGAAAAGGAAAACGCTTCAGTTTTGAAAGGAGAAAGGTCCTATCAATGTCTGATTCAAAGGTCCGGTTAAAGAACTGGTTCTGGAAAGAAAAAATTGCTTTTGAAAATGAGATAGGACCATTTGAGCACTAAGAAGAGAGAAAGAGAACACATAGTTTCAGACTTTCAGCAGACATGTATTAATGGACATGAAATGGATAGCACTTTGTAATTTGCAAGCTCTCTCATTTAATGCATGGTAGTCAATCTTTCATGTTAGCTAGGACTCGACCAATAAATTAACGAGGGGTAATTGCATATGTTTACTTTTAAATTTTGATCACTAGAAAATATCCACCAAATATTTAAATTACAATACATGACTATTCAAACAAAAAAACACCTATGAGTTTTGAAAAATAATGACCATTTTACCTTTGTTGTGATTTCATAATTTCAAACTCATGTTAGCCAAATATCTAATTAGTATTTTACTTTTAGGAAAATGACAATATACTATCTATACCTAAGTTTTAGTCATTCTCACTTTACTATACTTAATGTAGTGTTTAGTCTGTGCAGTATTATAACTATTTACGTTTTTCACTTTGCTACAATCCGTCCATTTATATTAAATTTTACGTTAAAAGACAAAATTGCCCTTTAGCACATTTCAAAACTTCAAAAATATACACTAATCTAACCCTAACCCTCAACAAACCTTAATCTCTACCTACAATCGCCACCAGCTTCTCTTCCGGCAGGCTCCGTCACGAACTAGACACCAACCCCCAATCCGTCAACAGCGTGTGTGATCTTCTTGGAGTAAACCTTGAAAAAGGTTCCTTCGAAGAGGGCCGGGAAGAGGACGAAGATTTGGCAGTTTCTGACGAAATCGTGTTGGTTAGAGGCTGAATCTGGCGGAGTTCTGACTGAAGATCCACCACTCGATAAAGTGGACCTCAATGTTTCCTTGAGTGATGACGACGACGATCCAAAACGAGAGCGACAACAAGGGTTTCAAATCCAAATCACTTATGTACTGATCCAGATCGACAGCGGCGACAGCGAATTCGAAGTGACAACGGCTTCATATTCGAACTCGACGACGACGACGATCCCTTGGTGAGACGAGCTAGAGGGGAAAATGTCAGCTTGGGCTCACTAGAAAAAATGGAAGCCTGCAAATTTTTCCAATTTTTTGTTTAATTTGTGAAAAGATCATTATACCCTTATTCCATAAATTACCATCAATATTTAACAAGAGTAAAAATGTAATTTTAAAATATCAACGTTTTATTAATATTATGTCATTTGAAAAGAACATTATACCATGACTTTAAATTTGGAATCAAGAGTGTTTGTGTTATTTCACATTAAATAAAGATTAAGTTTGATAAGGGTAATTTTGTTATATTTTGAAAATATAAAGAATATTAAAAAATACTAATACAGTGTAATAAAGTGAAAATAAATAAATTAACGTTGGGTATATTCAAGTGAAAACAACTAATACTCAAATATTAAACTGACATTTCCTTTATTTTTTTCTCCAATCACTATTAGTTTAAAGTTTAGGGAAAATACTCATAGGTACATCCAAATTGAGTCCATTACTATTTCACTAATGTAAACCCAACCCCAATCATACTTACCAATCTCAATTGATTGCCAAAACATGATCAAAGCCATTAATCCCCAACCCTAACCCAACTTAGTTTATGATCTGACATTAAATCCTTACAATAACAATTCAATACAACCCAAATCTTAGATTTAACTCCTCATCAACACAGAATTATCAACATTCAAAGTCACACCATGTTCATCAATATACTCATATCACAAAATCAATACCAATCAACAATCAACACTTATGTCCACTTTGCCCTTTTTCATCCCTTTTTCGCTCTAAATCCGACCCATACCTGCAACTGAACTCATGTACACCATGATGCAAATATGGCAAGAATAAGCAAGAATTTACCAAAATCAGGTTAAATGTGAGAAATTTTTTGTACGGATGGAACACAAAATCCACTCACATCATGGTGTTACAGGTATTTTTAGAAATTGTTTTAGTTTTACTCATGGTTCTTCAGTCTTAAGAATTACCTTGGAGCTCGATTTTCAATCACAGCTAATGATGATTTTCAATCACAGCTAATGATTACTATTTTTGTTATTGATAAGACCAATGAGCTACACTGAGAATTAATTATATATGGAATGTGATTCTAACTATGTTGCCTCTCTTCTTAAAGGTAGACCGCTTTCGGTTTCTTGGACATTTTGAGTTCAACGGAGTAAATGCATATCTCTCTTATTGAAACTATAAATTTTAGAGTTATCCTTTGGATAGCAACGAGTTCTCATAGGGAAAAGAAAGAACTCTTTCTTTCGCAGCTTATTCGTAGCTTATTCGTTGTTTGGTTTGCATTGGCAAATGGATGACTAGTTTCTTCGTCCAGTTTGAATAAATTTATACTTCCATTCTATATTGATGGGGCTATCCGATTTCGTTTCCAATGAAATTTCATGGGGACAAGTCCTTGCTTTCGGATCTCCTGTGAGTAAAGTCCTATTCGACCATTCAACTTGTTGGTTTCGGCATTTCAAGTTGACCCTTTGTCCGATAAGATAATAGTGTTCCTGCCATTACTCGCATTTGAAACCTATCACCTTTGTGTAACCTTTTGCCATAACACTTTTCTAATAGTGCCATAATCGTTATGAGGACGACCGGACAAGGAAGTGGATGCCTAGAGTTATGACATACAGACTAATCTGAGCGGGTTGGAGAAACATCCACCTATAGATAAACTGAAATAAAGAAGACATCATATCTAACGAGAGGATAACAAAGCGGCTTACACTGTGACAATTATAGAGCTCATATTTTAGGTATCGATCTATTAAAATTATTCAGGCCCTACTTTTATTGCTTCATATGTTAATGATGTCATTTGTTCGAGAGAAATGTTTGTTTATGTTAGTTCATGTACTTTATTCTTAGTTTCTTTCTTAGATTTTTCTTTTCATGAATGATATTTTGAATTCTTCTTCTTACATTTCTTTATTGCCAACCTAATTAAGGTTTAAGTATGATTTAGTGAACCTCGGGCCTCCATCTTTTATTTTAAAAAATATACAAGTCTTTCCTGATCCACGATCATCACTCTCAAGTTTATCACCCTTCTTATAGCCCATTTACTCACAAAACTCATGTATTGACATTCCACATTTTGTTGCCTTTTCGCATTTTCTGCCTATTGGCAAGTCTTTGTAACATGGGCTCTTTTCCACTTGTAGGGTACACCTTAAAGAGATTGAGAAACCCAAAAGGTCCTAAAAATCATTTTAGATTTGCAGGTACCACGCGGCCAATAATGGTCTTGCATAGTTGTGTACTGTTGTGTCCACGTCATCAATCCCTATAGTCTATCATCAATTTCATTTCACGATGGTTTCACAATTACATATTCCCAATCACCTACTAATACGGTTGGCTTCGTCAACAGTTTAATAATGTTTTTACTCCTAGTCTTCGGTGGCGGATAATATTTATGCATTTAAATACCCTTTCAATATATTAATGTTTGAAGTTTAACGTAGTGTATATATATGCATTTAAATTTGTAATCTATAGCGTCTAATTGTCGAGTATTGTAAATTAATCAATAATAACTTCAATTCAACAATAAAATAACTGAGAGAGTTGAAAATCTGTTATAGCTTTCTGCGCCTAATCATACCTAAAGCTCCATGTGACTTTGCAACAACCGGAACTCGATTGAGGAATCTTACCTTTAATTAATTAGTTATTCTAATTGTATAAGTATCATCATGTTTGGTGCATCCCTTTAATTTGAACCCAGAAAAAAATCGAACATTCACTATGGCTACTACACATTTTTGTACTAGGAATTATCGTTTTGATTTTTTCTTTATTTTCATATTAATTCGGAAATCAACTATTAACATACATCATCCACCAAACAACTAATAAATGTATTCAAGGTGAAAGTAAACATATTAGTAAAGAACGTTCTTAATTTAAATACTAATAAATGCGATGCACGATGGCTATTGAAATTTGAAGATATATAGATTATTTTATAAAACTGTATTAGATAAAATAAAATATTTTAAATGGCAATATAAATTATTGGGTTGTAGGCTGAACATTTACATCATCAGGGACCCTTGTAACAATTAAATAAATCAGTGCCGATATGATATATTGATATGGGACTTGAAGTTTTAAGGGACCGTACCAACTGGAGCAGAAGTTAATGTAATTAGTAGACAATTAACAATAACCTATTTTTTACAAGACAAAAGATCTATTTTATTAGAAGAAAAAATTATAATAATTTATTTGTATATTTGCACCTTAAATATAAATTCATAAAAAGAGACGCAAAACTCAAAATATATTCAAAATTTTAAAATTACCACATACCACTTAGTGTATACAATTGCAAAAATTATCCCTATGTTATTGCGATTTTGCAAAAAGCCTCCATATACTATATTGATTTTTGCAAAATCTCTCCATATAATAATGAACTCCTATAGTAATTTTATTATATGTTTTTTTACAAGACTTGTTGTCCACTTTTTTGTGTGTAATCGATCAAGTAATACCCGAATAACCATCATTGAGATATAACTATTGCTGATGTCGTTGTGACTATCATTGATGTGAATCAATAGTGAGGTTTGGAAACCACAGAGTTCTCTCCGAGTTATCCTTGAGATATTAGTTTAACTAGACTACCGAAAATGATAATTAGAAATCGGTTTAAAACTCGGTCAACTCAGTCATACCTGATCAAATTTGGTCGACTATTACTTTTATTTTTATGTATTTTAAAACAATCTGATTGTCAGCAAATAATTCTCGTATCCTCCATATAGATGAGTCAAATGTTAACTTGCTTTTTTAACTATTTATACGTTTATCGTTATTTGAACTTCTCTCATGTTACTTTTGTTTGAATTATGAGGAGATTTTGTTTAAACTTTTAAATTGTTTTAAAGTATCTTATTTTATTAAATTATTATTATTTAATAATACATGCATTGTATATAATATAAAATGAATTTTCTTAAAATACTTATTTTTTGACTCGTCAATTTTTTCGCTGATCGGGAGTTTTAGAATGTTGAGTTTTTGTAATAAGAAAAACTAACATTGTGCACATAATTGTTTTTGGTAGAAGTGCAATAATATAAAGATGGTTTTGCAAAACAAAAGATATAGTAGACAGAGACTCCCTACAGCATATAGAGAGATGTTGAAAAAGCGATTAAGGGCAAAAGTGCAATAGCATACATAGAGATGTTGCACATTTCTTTGGTTTTGTTTGGGGGGGGGGGGGGGGGGGGGGGTTTGGGGGGAAAAAGGGGGGCTTTTAGCATATAACGCCCGGGGGGGGCGGCTGG
>JAYMTP010000862.1:0-28383 GCA_036897365.1 Geranium brycei | reverse complement strand
GAGTCGAGTATCGGGTCTGAGTTTTCGTACCCAACTCCAACCGAGTCGGGTACGACCCGAGCCGGGTATACCCAACCTGACTCGGTGGACAGCCCTATGTTTAGGTATTTCTCAAATCTTATGCACAGTACTGAATCTGAATGTAATTTCCGAGTGTTGTTGATGAACAATGAACTGGATTCTCTATTGTTATGTAGCTGTCAGCAAAAATGTTTTATTATCAGCAGATGAATTCACTTTCTACAAATAGAAAGCTTTTGGTACATTGAGTCATACATAGACACACGTGTATGGACAGTAATTGCTTTCAAGTCCCACCAAACCGGGACCTCCAATTTCTTAATTATTAGAACCATACTCAGGACTGCTACGTGAGAAATAGGTCCAGTTCTGACGATAATTCTTGAATTCAATTACTGGTTCCATCTAGCTGGAACCGATTGATTTTTAATTTTTAATTTAGGTTTGATTTATAGGTGAAATTAGGCGAATTTTAGTCTAATTTATAGCCAAAACATAAAATTTACAATTACAAAAAATACTAACGAAAACTGAATATTAAGATTTAATTATTGCAACGAAGTCGAAATATAAAGCTTGTAAACAAAATAACAATAAAAGATAAATAACTTACATGGGTGGACGAGAGGTGGACACATGACAACACAAACTAGTCCGGTTCTTACTGATTATCCGACGGTCTAAGTTTTGAAAACCATAACAAATCAGAATTGCATGATTCTCTCAAATTCTGAACTAAATCTAAACCATTAATTAGGTTCAAAATATCTACTCCTAATGGATTTATCGTGGAAGTCCACGCGTATCCTGTCTTTATACAAAATATATATTTTTTATTAAATTATTATAGTTTTCATATTCTACACTCTCCTCACAGGTAGGACCGAATAACACCAACCCGTCCATCAATCATATCAACCTAATTCCAACGTATATAACTTTGTCTCAAATCGTGTCGGCCTTCCCACCTAAAATTTAATTATATCCAAATTAATGTAAAAACAAACACAAAAAAACAGATTTGGGCACTAAACCTAAACCCATCAATAGAGAGTTTCTATATTTAGCCGAATTAACGACCTTATTACTCTTCAGCTAAACAAGTTGCTAAAAACGGAAAGGAATAGACACGAAATTGGGGAAGAAGATAGGTTATGGAGGAGACGATACCGTACTGTTTCCTCCAGTGCTCGAAATAGGGGAAGATCGCGGAGGCGTAATCGTGACCGACGATCTCGCGGCCTTCGCCGCCGGAGCGACCGTCGGATTTGGCCTTGGATTGGAGGCTGTTCATCTCCGGGACGTTGCCGTAGATGAAGGTCGGGGCCGGACCTCCGATTCCCTGGCGCCGGAGCTTCCGTCGCAGCCTCTCCGCCGATTTGAGCCACGCGACGGTGTAGAGCTTCGCCAAGCACCACGCTGCGATTCCGAGCCCCAATCCGTTGCACAGGCTCCAGAAAATCTCCATTTCCGTCGGCGACGGACTGTGGCGAGAGCGAGATCGCGAGAGAGTGTAGGAGAGGTGTGGAGAGTGAAGAGCAGAGAGCGAGTAGAGAGAGGTTTACTTATAGAGCAGTGGGTCGGAGACAGAGACGAAGAGGACCAGAACAGTGACTCCACACAACAGTGAACTGTTGGGATTAGTGATTCTTAAAAAGTGTTTACTTATTGACTTATTGTAATCGTGAGAGTTACTTTGCTTTTTGAGCAATTTCCTTACCAATCCAATTTCTAACCAATCAAGATGACTTGTTTATTCGGGTATAAATTCGTAACTGTCCTCGATTAAAGTTTATTTTTATTTAACTACATCTAATTACGTTATGGGTCAAACATGTACCCTCCATTTTTTACTTTTCTAGCGGCTTTAAATTATAAATATAAAAAAAGTGTTGGGTTAAAAATGAAAAGTATAAAATGCTCTCGTTCACTTTCTAAATTTTTCAAAACATGTCTTTGGTCAGTTATGTTGTGTTTTGTTGATTTTTTTGTGAAATATGTATCTCGTATGTATCATTTTGGTAGGCTACGTGATTTTTACTATCGCCCTCCCTACTCAAATCGCCTTCTTCTTACTTGGCAATCGGCAACACCACCAAGGGCCATATTTTGAAAATTAGGGAAGTGATTGAGGGTGTTTTAGACTATTCACTTTCAACTTAACAAAAAAAAATTTTAACGCCGTGTGAAAATTAAATAAAAATTTGAGTGTAGATGTTTGACCCAAAACATAGTCAGGTGTAATTAAGTGAAAATGGTGTTTAGTTGTGGATAGTTATGTGTCTTTTCTCTTAATAGTCATAATCTAATGTTCCACCCTGAGATATTTCGATTGAGATTATTTGAGCAAATCACATAATCATCGACCTCTTTCTAATTGATCGAGGTCAGAGGTGAATTGTGCAAATGTTTCTAATTCTGTGGATTACGTCAAATCCAATTTTGATTTGCCATTATTTGTTATTTCATAGATTTTGATCGAGGCCAAATGCGAATTATGCAGATCACTTAATCACAGATAACTCCAAAATGTCTCATAAACATTGATGAAGTTTATTCTTATTTTTGTCACTTTACTTTTTCGTTTTTAGGCTTTTTATTCACAACAAAAAGACTAAAATGCCTCTCTTTATCTTTCAAATTTTTAAACTCATGTCTCTCTTCTCATTTCATCCACCGATGAAAACACTTCATTTTCTCACACTTAGAGACTTTAAATAACTTCAAGATCTTCGTAATGAATGTAGCTAATTTTCATATCTTCTAAAATGTTAAATTTAATAAAAATTCGAGATCATTTAATAATTCAAAAGTTAGAGGGGCTATGTGAATTGGGCTTGAAAAGCATGATCTGGTTCGGTCTAATGAGGCTACTACCACGCCCAAAGGGAGTGGTACAATGGTCAATTCAATTCAAAGACATGATCCGGTCCGGTTCAATGAGCAATTTGTCACGACAAAATGATTTTGTTTATTAAAGATGATCTACTAATAAACGAGTGTGTATCTGTTATAACAAGAAAGATTGAGTGCATAAACAAAAAATCAATCGAAATAAAATCAGTAAACAATAACACTAACAATTTATGTGATTTGTCGACAATATGTAGATTACACCCACATGCAAAAGAGTGAACTCTTATAAGAGAATATGACGTTACACAACCGCCAAGTTATTAGACTACGCTACATTAGTGTAATAATTTTGTTAATACTTCTCAAATCTACAGAAAGGGAAAACATAATACTTTATTTCGATTCAAAGCATATTCAACAATATTTGTATGTACGGTTTAAATACTCTTTAACATACTAAATAATCATTTAACCACTCAATCAACTCCAGTGATGTGATTTGCTTATAAAAACAAGCCCAGAAACATTAAATATAACATATAATTGAGTACCTGTTGGAGCAGAACAAACGAGACAAGAAGTGAATATTGCAAATAGTGAAGGAGACATTAGTGTGGAAGAAAGAATATGCGTAGGGTAGAGATGAATCCATGGAATAGAATGGTGGCGTGGACACTCCCAATACCACCCATCTTTTCTTTTCCGTCTCTCTTTACTAAACTCAGGGTTCTTAAAAATGCTAGAGACTAGTCGAACAAAAATAATTCGATAAGAATTAATCGAATTTAAAAATTAATAAAAAGTTAGATGAGATTAAATAGACAAGTTAGAAAATTTTAAAACACTTATTTGACTGAAGCAATCTGAACTTTATAACTAGATATTAGCATAATATTAATTTTATTAATTGAAAAGATGAGTCTAAGATTAAACTTTTATATATTTACCTGAGACCACAACGAGGCGCACGCAAAGACATGAAAATGTCTATAAACTTGAAATCAACCAAGTATAATACATAGGAATATCAACGAAGCAGGTTCAACAAGTTTTATGATTTTATCATTGCCTCGATAGGTTCATGAAAATACGAGGTCTTCGCTATACTTAGATATTTTGTCTCCCTAGAGCCTATAAGTGGAGAGAGATGACAAACAAATATGAACCGGCGAGATATAATAACTTCGCCCATGTAAAAATACACTGAAAATTTACGGATTACACATATTTTTACATGGATGAGGAGACTCATCTCCTCTCCGTACTGATGTATATTTTTATAGTATATTTATACTTTAAAATGAGTATATATTAATACAAATAAATAAATATTATATATTATATATACACATATTATTTAATTAATTACATATTTTTATGGCAGAGATCAATATTAGGGAATCGTCATATCCGTCGTGAATTTGAGAGAGACATGAATCACTAAAACCACTTTAAAACCGTCTTATTGCCATCAGATGCTATCCCATATCTATAAAAATGTTAACAATAATGCGAGTTTATGGCGGGGTTTTTGACCCTGTTTCTTCCCCATTGGCTTAGAGATATCGATTTTCGTCGAGTTCAAACTATTGTATTATCATGTCGATAACATACATAAGCTTTATACCATTGAGATTTTTAAGTCAATCGAACTTTAATATCATCACACATAAGTCTATTTTTATTTACATCCTTCTATATAAACCAGTACATAATAAACAAAAAAGTATTACATGAATTTTTTTATGTACGACTTAATAATAACCAGAAAAAAATTGTAA
Source organism: Geranium brycei (assembly GCA_036897365.1). Classification (NCBI taxonomy): domain Eukaryota; kingdom Viridiplantae; phylum Streptophyta; class Magnoliopsida; order Geraniales; family Geraniaceae; genus Geranium; species Geranium brycei. Next base: position 23,725 of record JAYMTP010000862.1, on the reverse strand, counting down.
GTAAATGGGCCCATATTTTTCTCGTACTGGCTTTTATCGTATCAGATGAAACCAGTTTAAAAGCAAAGTCACTCTTTATATGAGTGCCAATAATTGGTCCAACCCATGAGTATGTGATTTGAGTTGTAAGTGACGTGTTGAAATATAAACCTATTATATATTGTTCCATTAACCTAAATCACCTCAATTATTGAACACTCTTTTCTTTGATAAATTATGATAATGTAAAAATTAGAATTATGGATCAATTAGGTTTGGTTATAAAAAAATAAATAACTGAAATTAATTTGTTAGACTTGATTTGGCTTAGGATCGGTCAGTTTATTATCAGGTTTGTTTCAGGGGTTTTTAACGTAGTTTAAATAATTTTACATTTTGGACTGGTTTTGACTTATTATATAACTTATATTTTGACCTAATTAATGAAGATCGGTGACTTGAATTGAGCAACATATTTAATTCGATCAATTTTCAATTTGAGTTTTTATCAATTTCAATTTTATAAACTAAATTGATAGAGTTTTAAATTTCTTCATAACTTAACTAAACTAATTCGATTCAATTTGATAGATTCGATAATTTTATAGCACTCATAGATCTGATATGTATGAGCATGAGATGTACATTACTTTATTCACAACAATTATGGTTATTGATGTGACTAAAAGGCTAAGTATTTGGAAAAGCTATCTAATATAAGAAATGAGAGTATTATTGGTGAACAATCTTGTTCGTGATTATTTAGGATGGTTCGCTAAACTAAGTTTAATGCGATAAAATATTCAAAACTTTTATATATGCTCGATCTTTTAAGTAAAGTTTTAAGATTAATTTAGTGTTATGAGCTGGAGTCGATGCGCTCGTGCGACAATAATTGGCCGGCTGGTCCAAACCTCATCTAATATATGTACATAACTTTTTTTCTAAAACTTAATTAAATATATATTTTTAAGGTTTATAGAACAGTTCAACCAGCTAGAACTGTATGTAAGAAAAGCACATTAATACATGTGAGAATCTCGATTTGTCACGTAACTACACTCAACTTAAAGGCTTACTTCCAAAGTACCTCGACTCTCGTTTTGGATCAAAATTACTCTTATATTTTAGTATTTTCGTGCCACAAAATGAAACTTGTGGACCTCCAAATATACAAGTGCAATTAAGTGTCAAAAAATCAATATTTAAGTGAATTTATTGAAACGAAAAAAAAAGAGCAGAGCAAAAAATATAATTTTTTTTTCCGAAAACAAGACACGAATGAGAAACGATGATACGAGTACGGGCTGTGCATGGCATTAACACGTTTACGTTAAATCGGAAATGGGCCTATTATTGGGCCTTGTTCCAGAAGCCCACTCACATTAAATATTGAAAATAAATCAAAATAAATTCTCTGTACTGTATACAAGTTTTGTCGTTTCTTCTTCTTCTTCTTCCCCGAGCTCGAGACCGACAAAGCCTTCCTGCAATTTTCTCCGATCATCGTCTACGATTCAAATATCGAGTTCCTCACAAGATTCACTTCTTCAATCCGACGCGAAAAGAACCAAAAGGGTCTTTTTTTCTCTCTCCGAGTGTCGCGGTGCGATTGTCGATGGTTCAGAATTAGGGTTTATGCGGATTTCAGGAATTGGGGCTCGGAGTGAGTGATTGAGCGTCGTTGGAGCTCTGGTGAGGAGTTTTGCGATGGAGGGTGGAGGAGGGAGGAGGATTTCGGTGAGTCCACGGCCTTGCAACGGCCGGAGAGTTCTGGCGAAGAAGAGACCGAGAGGGAGTGGGGTCGATGGGTTCGTCAACAGCGTGAAGAAGCTTCAGAGGAGGGAGATTAGTTCCAGGCGAGATCGTGGGTTCAGTATGAGCGATGCCCAGGAGAGGTTTCGCAATATTTGCTTGCAGGTGTGCTTTGATTTTCTTTCTTTTTTTTCTGGGTTTCGAGTCCTTTGCTTGATTGGGTATTTGCTTAAGTTATATAAGTTTTTCTTAGAAAGTACTAGTTCTGAGCTTGAATTTTTGCCATTTCTTGAAGCTTTTATCAGATGCTATGTGTATCGAGCTATAGACCCTAACTTAACTTGTGAGTGTTATGACATGGTTATTCAGTCTGTAATTAGCTTATGATGCAATTCTGTGCCGTTGATCTGTTAGAAATTATGATTACAGTTTAGGAAAATGTGAGATTTGCGCTAAAGTTGATGCAATCCAAGCCGAGGGGAGTAGTTTGGGTTTTGATTCAATTGGGCTGAAATGGGTTTATGGTGTTTTGCTCTTGCAGGTGGAGTATGACTTTGTTTAGTGCTGAAAATGATATGATACATTGTATTACTTTTCATATACAGGAGTGAAGCATTTTACTATCTCTACCTTAGTTGTAGACTAGTATTCTGTTGGTTAGAGATGGCTCCATAAATATAAATAGGCATTAGGCAATATGATATGGATGATAATCATCTAAGTTTGTTAGAGAGATGGTTCTGTAAAGGTTGGTGGACCTTCAATCTAAGGTGATCAATTTGAAACACAAGTTTTTGCTGTATTGCACATGGGAGACAGAATCCACTGCCCTTTATGTACAGGTTGATTCATGTCTTGAAAATAGAGCCAGACTTTGGGAAGAGAAATGAAACCACTCTTTCATATTTGTCAAGCATACTGCTTTTGTTACTTATATCACAGAAGTACAGACAAACTGCATTTCATATTACTAAACGATGCAAAATCCACTAGCATATAAGAGCGGCTGATTCAAACATAATATTTTTCCTTTTGAAATTATAATAAAAGAAATTCCGCCTGTGAGTTAATGTTTTCTGGAATTTTGTAGGAGGAATATGATGCACATGATCCAAAAGGTCATTTCGACACAGTGCTCCCTTTGCTGAGAAAGAGATCCAAGATTATTGAGATTGTTGCTGCACGTGGCATTGTGTTTGCTCTTGCACAGTTTGGTGTTTGTGCAGCATTTAGCCGAGGTAGTAGCCACAGTATCCAATTGTCAAAACTTATCATCCAGCTTTTATGTTCATTGTTATGATGAGTATAACCTTGGTTCTCTTATTGGATGCAGAGACTAATCAGAGGATATGCTTTCTAAATGTCAGTGATGATGAAGTCATACGAAGCTTGTTTTATAACAAAAACAATGAATCACTGATCACAGTTTCAGTCTATGCTTCAGACAATTTCAGTTCTTTGAAGTGCAGAACCACAAGGATTGAGTACGTAAATTCTTCATAACCACCCACCCCTCTCCCCAAAGTTAATGGGGAAATAACTTCTGTACCTACTTTATGGTGTCTTGATTCTTTATTTGTGCTGCATTAAATTTTTTTATCGGTTATCATGATCCAGATACATAAGAAGAGGAAAACCAGATGCTGGCTTTGCTCTTTTTGAGTCCGAGTCACTAAAATGGCCAGGTTTTGTAGAGTTTGACGATGTAAATGGGAAAGTGCTCACTTACTCTGCTCAGGACAGGTAATATTGAATCTATCAAGTATTACTCAGTCAAAGTTAGGATAATTTAATTTTGGAATACGTTTCTTGATTTTGACGAGTCCTCCCTTTTTCTCTTATCAGCGTATACAAGGTGTTTGACCTGAAAAACTATTCAATGTTGTACTCCATATCCGATAAAAATGTTCAAGAGATTAAGATTAGGTAATTTACTTTCCATCCTTGATCTTTTTCCACTCACTGGCACGCAACTCCGCATGAATATTTTCATGTTGTCTATTCTGTCTTGTTTTCTTAATATATTTTGGAATTACTAATTAGCATTACTAGTACTTCGGTTAATCTGTTTTTGACGGTTTCTTCACATGCAATTACTTATTGTTCTCTCAACAGTCCGGGAATTATGCTGCTGATTTTTACTAAAGCTACTAGCCATGTTCCTCTTAAGATTCTTTCCATTGAGGATGGTACAGTTCTCAAGTCTTTCAACCATCTTCTTCATCGGAATAAGAAAGTGGATTTCATTGAACAGTTCAATGAAAAGCTTCTGGTCAAGCAAGAAAATGAAAATCTTCAGATTCTTGATGTAAGGATGTTTACCATTACCTTGCAACATTACTTGCTCCTTTAACCTATAATATGACATTCTTAATTTTGTGTTCTAGGTTCGCAATTTCGAACTGACAGAGGTTAGCAGGACCGAATTTATGACACCTTCGGCATTTATATTTCTATATGAGAACCAGTTATTCCTGACCTTCAGAAATCGGACTGTGGCTGTTTGGAACATCCGCGGGGAGCTTGTAACTTCGTTTGAAGATCACCTATTGTGGCACCCCGACTGCAACACTAATAACATTTACATTACAAGTGATCAAGATCTCATTATTTCATACTGCAAAGCAGATTCTGACAATCCTTTATCTGAAGGAAACGGTAACTTTAATTAGCTACGTCCGTAGAAAAAAAAATGAAATTCCCTGATAATTCATCATCGCATTGGAAACCTGATCTTGGTTTCAGGGTTCACATTTCATCCCGATGGACCCTCTTGTCACACGATATATAAATGATATATGAAATGAGACGTGGAAAGTAATGGTGTAGTGGGAACAGAATCACAGTCGTATTTAGTAGATAGTAAGTTGTTACAGGATGAAGATTATTCAGCGTATGATACATAAATGAAATATTAAATGAGATACGTGGAAAAGAATAATGTAGGGGAAACAGAACCCATGGTATAGTAGATAGTAAGTTATTACAGGATTAGGATTATTTAGCATTCACGTAGCATATTCCTAGGGTGCGTCGGCTATAAGCATCTGAGCATTGGTTTATTAGTATTCTGCGGTTTCCTACCTTGCTAGCGTATTTAAACATTTCCTTTGCAGCTAGTGTGTGTGTCGTATATTTATCAGAATGTGGCCCCTATATTTGCATTTTCTTTAGTTTTCGTCTTTTGGCCCATCATATGCATGTATATTACATGAATTCTCTGCCACTGCACCCACAACCTTTGGTCATTTCATGTCATACTCTAGTAGATAGTAAGTTAATACAGGCGAAGATTATTTAGCATCCAAATAGCATATTCTTAATGTGCATCGGTTATTGGTATTCTGTGGTTTCTTACCTTGGTGGTGAATTTAAGCACTTTCCTTTCATCTAGTGTGTTTGCCAGATTTTGTATAGTTTTACCTTGGGTAAATTGCAAAAAGTAGTGTGAACTATTCTAATTTTGCAAAAAGTGGCTGGAAACTTTCATTTTTGCTAAAGGTGGCTGTTAGCTTATCATTTTATTTTGCAAATTTTGTACATTTGTCCGAAAAATGACAAAAATGCCCTTTGTCAGATTTTTAGAAAATTAAATTTAAATTATTTTTTTCAACTCAAGTTTGTCGGTTTGTTTCTTGCGCTCCATCAAATTTAAGAGAAAAATCGGCGAGCTTGAGTTGGAAAACATTTTTTTTAATTTGATTTGAAAAAACAAAAATTTAAGGGCAATCTATCTCATTTTTGGACAAATATACACAATTCGCATAAAAAGGGCAAGTTCACTGCCACTTTTTGCAATTTACCCTTTTATCTCTTGGCTCATTATATACAGAAATACGTATGAATATTACCTTACAGTGAGTTTCTCGTGTAATGCAGCGGGTTCTATTAATATCAGCAACATACTGACGGGAAAATGCTTGGCCAAAATAAAGGCAAGCAACGGTGACCCCATGGAACACGAATGCAGCTGCAGCGTCAACTGTAGAGGCAACGTTTGCAATTCAAAGAAGGGGATCCGCACCACGAGAGTGAGGAGCATGGCGGCGGCAGAGGCGTTGGAAGACATTACGGCTCTATTCTACGATGAAGAGCGGAACGAGATCTATACAGGAAGCGGGCACGGTCTGGTTCATGTGTGGTCTAACTGATCTGATCTGATGGATGATTTGTTGTGTCGTGTTGTTTGTATATCATTTAGTAGAGTATGAGTTTGTCTTTCTTTTATGGTAGAACTTTGATGGAATTGTAACATTTGTAACATTTTGAAGCATTTGTTCCAATTGATTTATTTCATTCACTGCCTCACCTGATCTTCTAATTCTTTCAAGTTTCAACACTTTTTTTGGTTATTATATTTAGGAGATTATTGCAAGGAGTTTGTGTATTTTACTTTTGCAAATAATTGTTGATTTAGCTTTTGTAAGTAGTTAATTACAAAAACTGACAGAACTTTCTTTGTTTCGCAACTTACAAATAAATTGAAATGAAAGTATTATTCAAGTTCAAAACTTTTATTTTATTAATTATACTAAAAAAATGGAATCACGTGACAAATGAATAATTCAATTTTCAGATTGATCAAATAGAGATTGACAAATGGTATAAAAATGAATAATTCACCATAAGGTTTTACTATTGATAACATACACGACAACTCTTTACAAAGTTGAGACGTTACACTATCACTTATTAAATCATCCATATGTTTAGTTGTTCAATGTACCTTTCTAATATGAACAGTGTTTTAGAAAGAATTAGTCGCTAGTTGAGCAGAAAGAACTTTCTATGAACTAATCGATAGTTAGTCGGAAATTAATTGAAAATACATTAAGTATGGGTGACATAGATTAGAGACCATGTGGAGCGAAGGCAGGTCAGAAGGGAGTTCTAAACGTGAACTTACTTGTTTACATTATTACATGTTCACATCAGTTGTACTCAATTTACATCGATTTTCAATTTGCATTCTAAGAGAAGTCTTCACCTAAACCCTCCCCTAGATATAAAACCCAAAACCCAAATCAACCGGCTAAAGTAGAGTTTAATATTTACAGACCAATAAACATAACCAACCCTTCATCTGTGCATAGAGCCATCAATTAAAGCCATGAGACCCATTCTACATTAAATGAATATAATTTAAACTACATATGGACTGGTGCACTTAAAACATAGGCCCTAACTTATCTAAATGAAACTTCACAGAAGTTACACCTACCAATTTAACAGCAAGCTCTCTAAACTAGAGGAAAAATGAAGAAATAAAAAGGCTTATGAAATTAACATCCCTTTAAATCAACATATTTGCAGGCTTTTCACTTGAGTTTTGAGGGATTGCAGATCCGGGAAGAGGGTATTGGCGTGAGATCCATAGTACTTTGAGAATATTGTACTCACTCGTTCTACGCCGCTCACGACAGTGCAGTCACCCAGAGCCAGTTGAATGGATGAAAGCTTCACTAGCTCGTATCCAATAACAATGTGATTCGGGTCGTAGAGCTTTTCCAGGATCTGCTCACACGATATTACTAGTTATTAGATGATGGCAACAAAGTCAGGAATCATGCATTTTAAAGCTATTTGTTAAATGAACGGGCTCAGAACTAGTATTTTGAACAGATTTTCAAATTTAAGATATTATCAGACCCTAATATTGCAGTTTTGGCAATATGTTGTTAAGTGCTAATTGATCCCAACTTTTTTTTCACTTTTTTTAAATATATTGTCCATTGCTGATAAAAAAAAAAAACACTTGCAAGTAGTGTTACCGAAAGCTTTACCTTTATAGATGCTTTACAGTGGTCCGCTGCCTGTTGTAGTTCTCCCACCAAACAACATGCTTGTGCAATATTGTCCTCTGCCTGAAAACCCGATAATTAATACAGTTAATGTGTAGTTATTTCCAGTATTTGTTAAACAAACCATTGTTGAAGTACTTGACTAGGTCATATTAGCCTCTAAAACAAAGACTCGGAGAATATTATTTATCAAAATATTACTAATATGGATATTTGGCATACGAATACAAATTTGAACGGTGAGGGTGGCTGGAAACTCACTTCTGCAATACCCTTATTGAATGCATGAAGCGTTGATCTGAGCATATCTAAGGATCCCAACGCATCTGAAAGTTTAGATCTTGAGATTTCTTTGGAAACTGCAGTTTCCTGTAGCCTACAATGAGCAGAATAGAAATAAAACAACATAAATAAACATGTATCTTTCTACATTTTGAACATTTACTTTTGTAGGATGTATAAATGGATATGAAAATAGGCCAGAGGCAGCAAATATGAAGTTGATTGTGCACCGTCTCTGGAGCAGATCAACAGCAATGTCTAACGAAAGCTGGATTGCCCATTAACAGTACACAGTTACCACCCAGTCACAGTTCAACTGTCTAAACTGTAGGGTTGACTGCAGTCTAAGTTCTTTAGGCAATAACTGCAAATATGGGGGTTGAAAACAGTGACATTTCCTACTTATTTATATGGAGCCAGTCTGACCGTTGCAGCGTGTATGACAAGTGGAATTATCTTGGAAGTTTCCGTGATATGGACAGTCTAACTATCCTACGGGTTCAACTGTCCCTTCACATTTTCCAGTATTATTGGAGGATAGATTCAATTAAAAGATTAAGTTGCTGGTTTAAGGCCCAAATACTATTTTATATAACCCCCTCCCGCTATAGCTCTACACATTACCCGATGCATGAGAGCACCTTCTTACCTTGTGCTAGAATTTTAACATATTTAGTTAGAGTAGCATGTAGGATTCTTGTCCACTAGGCCTAGCTGACTCTGACATTATGTTAGTCATACATTCAATTAAAAGTTTAAACTGATAGCTGAAGGTTCAATTTTCATTTTATACTTTATTAACATAAAATGCTACAGTATGCACTAGCTAGGTACTAGGTAGCTTGAGCAACTGGAATAGTGAGTTCTGAACTGTTCAATGTACCTTCTGAAATAAGTCCAAGCTTCATACACTATTGTAGATGAAGATTTCAGATCACGGTATGAACCACATCTCGAGCAATATCCAGGCTTGAGTTTATTGATACCAGAAATACTAAGCATGTCAACCTGTACATGTTTAGATGTTAAACAACATAAAAACCGATAATGCATAACAGAATATGATCAACCCTTGAGTTAGATCCAGATAAATAAGCATCAATACTAAATACAAGTTGTAGATGGTTAGGCCCTGAATTATGAGGATTTGGAATAGATGTCTAGTGCATCAAGCAAAATGAATATAAATCGTGCGTAAATATCTTGAAATTCCAACTGTAATACCATAAATCTGGAGCAATGCTTATTCCAAATTTAAACAATAGGTAGTGTGGAATACCTGAAAATGAGGTTTCAAGCTGCTGTTACTGGAAAAATTACCAAGCCTGTTTTTCTGTTTTTCACAGTTAAGCACATGGCTATCTAAAACCACGCCGGGGCAATTTGGTTCAACACAGTGAAAAGCATTTAAAACTAGGTCAGATATATTCACTTCTGTACAACCTCTGCACCGACACCGAAATGAGTATTCACTTTCCAGAAATTTGAGACGATCTTTACAGTCCCACTGCCCAACCTGTAAACATAAAATTTTGTTTCCCAGCCAAAGTGAGTATTTCACATCAGAATAATGTTTTGACGTATAAAAAGACAAATATTTGCACCAAAATAACTGAAGTTTTGAACAGACACGAGAAAACAAATAAACTCATGAGAATACCCCACATAACATAGGGAGTGGAAATACCTGTGGACCGTAGGACAGCTCAAGGGGAGACCCGATTGCCACGAACTCTGTTGTTCGAACGAAGAGAGTCCGTGAAATGAAATAGGCATGAATATTTGGCTGACATGAATGGTTGAACAGGCTGCCAACTGCATATATAGCTTGACCCACTCTAACCTACGAGATTATTAACGATCATGACAAACATGATTAGAGGAAATTACTATGCCTGGTTAAACTGAATATCCAACATTCATTATATGAGTTCTACATCTGCAAAACCCCTGCCTCATATGTTATACATCCATCTATCATTTTTAAATAATGTATCCTTAGTGTGTCATAGCTTTTATAAATATTAGGCTGTCTCTGTCATGTCCCTAGTCTTTTGTCAGTATTGATTATCAAGCAACAAAGTATAGCAAATATGGAAGAGAGAGGGAAACATATGCATGGAAACAAACCTGCTCAACACTACTAGTCAAAGCACCACCACCATCTTGCCTTCCATAAGCATCCACAGATTTCATGCGCACAATTGCTATACTATTTACCCTTATCTGAGATAGAAGTATGACAATCTGCATGCAGACGAAAAGCATGAAAAATGATATAAGAATGAAAACAGAAAGCACCAAAACATGAAAATGGCATAGTGCATCACTGAGCATGAAAATATAAATAGTGCAAGTGATATGAACAGAATGAAAATCTTGAACCAACAGGCACATATAGAACACCAATCTTATAGGTGATAGTCAGTACAATTTCATATAACTACTCCGTTTACAGGCAAAATCATTTAGTGCATGTATTATTGTGTTTGCCTTGAATTTGTAAGGAAGTAAAAAAAACACACACATGTTTTCTGTGCCTTGTCCATGTTTACATGTACATATGTTCTTAAAGAGGAAAGAGAACCTGTGATATACAGCCCCCATTCATCTGAAGATCAACGGCGTGAGAATTCTGAAGACAATAAGACAACACAATGGAATATACATGCAGTTCCAGTTTCCTTTCTGGGGCCAATTGTGCATAACTATGAGCAAGATCCTACAATATGCAGGCTGTGAGTTGCCAAAACAATGTCACTGTATACAAAACTCAAAATGAAATAGAATCAAGCTCAAGCCATAACACATGCCAAAGTTCCCATGAGGGTAGAACATCCTTTTGAAGCTATAGACTTGGCCAGTACTCGGCCAGCCAAGACTACCTCAGGTGGTAATATTGCAGGCCAATGAAAACCGTGGCATTCATGCCTATGTTCAAGAATGCTACTTATATCTGGAGTAGAATAACTAACTGATGTAACCTCTGTGACATATGTTTCAAGATCATTGGATAGATTTCCCTGAATATCGTGAATCTTAGGATAGCTGCTAAGCATTTGCCCCCCAGCTCGGACTTGGCAATCCTGAGAGCAGTAGAATGGTATTGAGCATGATGGACATGGTACTTTATCTACTGGTAGTTCATTTAAGCAGTAATGGCAATGTGTTTCCCTACATTGCTTTAGTATGACCTGCAAATTGCAGGACTCAGTTAACTTTGATTTCGTATTTATCATGTATAGGAGACATTGACTGATTCATAAAAGCAACAAATACACCACTCAGCAATTTATGCAGTAACAAAATCACGGATAAATATGAGATCTAGGAGCTAATTACAGCAGCATTTGCTGTCAATTGAAAATTTTGAAGACCTAAGACTTCAGAAAGTAAAGATAAATGAACGATAGTAAGTCCGCACATTATTAAATTAATAGAAGTTCATCTGGTAGAATATACACATGGAAGAAAATGAAATGCCAAGGTATACTGATCAAAACAGAGTGCAGAAATTGAATACTAATAAGATTTTAATTCATTAAGCAAGAGAAATCAATAAAGGTATTTAACTAGGACCATTTCTCCTGCATAGTTATATAATTTGGAATTCATCGAGGACTACATATGCTCGTTTATTATCCCTCTGAATTTGTCTGGTTGAACTTGGTGACTCATATTTATTAAAGATAATGTTTGGTATTCATGTTCCTACCAATTCAATTGAATAAAAAAAACTATTTAATGGTTAGTTGAGAGGCTTATGCAAGAGCACAATCCTTGTTTGCTAGGTTATCCTTTAAATTTAACATTTCTTAGACATCCCTCCTTGGTTGGCTGTGACAACTACCAACTTCTTCTTAAGAACATTTTACAACAAGTCTTCTCTATTGAATAAAACAGAATGTGACAAGCCAGTAGATCACAACATGAATCTTTAAGCCAATCTGCAATCCCCATAATGATAGATGCAATTCAATATATGTTTTAATTAAAGCCATATGATTTAACTGGGGGCCAGTAAAACTAAACAAGTTCATAGTACCATAGAAAAATCAAAATTCTTACACACCATGGCATAAGGTTCTTCACAATGAACCAAAGTCGCTTGAGGAATGTCACACGGAGAGGCCATGCCCCGTCCTTTATCTGGCGTGATGACATGCTGTGGTTTTATTTCCGGTGACTCATCTACCCCAGATTGCATATACAATTTAGAGTTCAATTAACATAAGGTGTGCACATCAATCTGAAGGTTATGCTCAAGCTAAGAAAATAGTGATAAAGCATAGTATCGGAGAAGCAACGCGCTTTGTAGTTTTATAGTATCGTGCAATATGGGAAAATGACCTAAAATGAAATGAACCTGTGTAAGCTTCACCATAAAGTACAGAACAGAACAGGGCTGATATTATATGAATACCAACGTACAAGGAGAACTAAGAGAGAATAAGATAAATTGACGAAGATTTTCTGTGGACAGCTAACAGTGCTTACCCAGACTACTGAAGTTAGACTGATTATGTTGTGTCACTGACTTGCTTGTCCTCTTATTTTGTTCTAAAACTATCTTGAGCTCTGTTTCTATCTGCTTCCTTCCTCCAGATGACAATTCCATGTTCTTCGCTATGGTCAAGTCACGGACTGCATCTTCATAATTTTCCATAGACGTATTCACCTTACCTCTCCTATACCAGGCCTGAAACAGCATGTTTCTCATAAATGTCCAGAAAATAATTTTAGCACATTAGTATAGAACTACGCCACAACCACGATCAAACTAATTCTCTACTTGTTTCATCAAATATCACTACTTCTTTTAATCAATAGACTGAGAACGAGAACCATTTAATACAAAACATAAATTTCATGAGTAACGATACAAACTATGGCAACCTGATTTTCAATGATTTCTCTTGTTATCGTGTCTATATATTGGTGATCGTGATTCATATCCCACATTCATGTCCGATTTACAAGACTCAATACAGTTACCTTGCTCTCATTATAGTTTGTACACAAAAATGCATAGGTATCCTAATCATGTAAAATCTTGGAACAGAAGACAATTCTTTTCATTTTTCCACGACTAATTCAGTAAAGGAAAGTCTTGGTGGAGATAAAAATACATTTCTGCTAACAATATTATTCAGAATCCAAGGAAACCCCATTGTGCTTAGATAATGACAAAAATCGTCACCTTTGCATAGCCAGGAGAAATTTGGAGGGCGTGATTGCAATCACGTAGACACTCCACTAGAAGATCCATTTTCTACATAAGAAAAAAAACACAAACTGAAAGTAAAGCAAGAAAGAAAAGAAAAAAGCCCTGAAAGCTTAAGGGAATAAAGAAAAAAATAGACTAACATGGAACAAAGACGCCCTGTTAAGATACAAAGTGGCAACCAGATTTTTCCCAGTATCATCAGCTTCAGCATCTAAGGGAGCTTCACGCAGAGCCTGTTCCGTTCCAACGATAACAATGCAAGAACATGGACAGTAAGAAAAGATACAAAATTTGATTCGATTGATGGTACCCGCTACCAAGTGTTGTAAAAATTAGCCAAGTAGGCGCCTAAGCGGGGATTTTTACAACACCGACCCGATTTTATGTAATCGGTCAGTTTAAGTAGGCTAGACAAGACAGATTAAGTCAAATCTAGTCGGGTCTAGGCAGGTTTAGGCAACAACATTATAAGAAAATAATAATGAAAAATATTTAAAATCAAAACAATTTATACTAATTGGTACTTTTATTGATACATTTATATTTTTAAGTGTATAAATGTAACAGATATTAATATATTATATTCATCATACAAAATATCAACATAACTTGTATTTTGACTGTATATGTATTTAATTTAATACAAATTCAAAAATACAAATCCTATTAATATCCGGAAGTTCTTAACGACTTTTACAACACTGGTGGTGTCATGGTACACAAAGCAATTATGCAATACATATACATCATTCAAGTCATGAAGTGAAGTGAACAATTCAGAAAATAATTGGGAGACCTGTGAATAGGAAAATAGAGCATTTAGGTAATCATTTTGAGAATAGTAGCGATTGCCATTGAGCTTGGACTGAAGAGCAGAGAGCTTGTTCTTGGCACAAAGACGAGCCCTCTCTGGATCAGCCAAGTCTCCCACGACCTGCAGGTGAAATCGATTGGATTCGAAACAAAGAGAATCGATCAGACCATGGAGAATTGAAGATGAAGAAGACACGCACCTGGTGAAATTGGGGCAAATTGAGGAAGAAGCGAAGCAGAGAAGAGCAAGTAGAAGGAAGGTCATCGACGGTGCTCTCGGCCACGGACCGCTTGAGACCATCGGGAACTTCCGATTTGAGCTTCTCCATGGAAGCCCTAACTACACACTCTGTACTGCTCTTCTCGGCAAGAGCAGTACCAGCTAGGAACAAGGCCAATCTAGTCTCATTTTGGCATGACTCAAGATAAAAGTGTTCGGCTCAATTTTAAATGATTATACAGCTAAGCTTGAGTTCGGCTCATAATAAAATATACAAACTCGATCTCATGAGCCAACTCGTTTAATATTTAATTTATAATATACCTTTATTAGTATATTTTTAAAAAATTATAAATATTTATAATAAAATTAGACAAATCGGGTCGAGCCAATCTCGAGTTGGCTCGTTTAATACTTAATGAATTATTATATATTTTTAATATATATTTTATATTTTAATAAATATTTGTATTGAAAATTAAGCGAACTGAATCGAGCAGAAAAGAGCCGAGTCGAATCAAACTTGCCTATTCTATTTCGACCCGAGATTGTTCGAGCCCGACTGAGATCTAGCCAAACACTTTGTTCACGAGCCAAGCTCTGCCAAATAAAGACTTGATTTGTTTTGTTTACACCCCTAGCTCTAAGTAAGAATGGTTTCACTCACCTAACCCGACCATAACGGCGCCTGTGCCCAGAACTAGGGATAGGCATGGTTAAGAGACCAAATTAAACAGACCAGTTTTGAACCGAACTAGACTCATGGGTTTTCAATCGATAGGAACCAAACCCATAACCACCATGTGAGAAACGACTCGGTTCTGGCTCTGATTCCCCGATTCAGTTCCTCGGTTCTACACTGTTAAAATCGCTTAATTATTGATTTTGAATTCATGTTTGATTTATAGTTCAAATTAGACAAAATTGAACCTGATTTACAAACAAAAACATTAAATTCATACTCATACAAATAAGGAAACTTTAATTCACATATAATTTAATATTATAATCTAATAGTCTCTCTCAAACTCAATACGATGTAAACTGAATTGAGTTTGAGTTTGAGTTTGAGTTTGAACATTTTTGATGAACTTGATTCCTTTGATCGCTTTGAACTCTTTGACCTTTGATTACACTTTTGATATTATTATTGTTCTTAATGTCATTTACAAGAGGGGAAGTCTTTTATAAATGGTACAAAGCAAACTAAATACGAAACCTAATACAATATAATAAAAAAATTATAATGCACCTATAATTTAATATTGTAATATAATATTATGTAAACCAATTAACAACAGTTTATATACTATTGGAACCATAACTTAATCGAACTAATATGTTCTCTAAAAATTAGAACAAAGACCGATCCATTATTTATGATTCTCAATTTTTCAATTATGGTTCAACTCAAATCTCGATTCAGGATCAGTTACAAGTCTAAAGTGTCCACCTCTATCCTCAGTCATTATAATGTCATTTCTGCATGTTTCAAACAAATTGTAGATAACATGTCTCTATTAAGTTCATGTTATTTTATCATTTTATAAAAATAGTTGAGGGGAGTATTGTGATCTCGCTCACCTTGATTATAGGAGTGTTCACGGTTTGATTTTCAACAAGATGGGTCCGAAACCAAGCTGAATTGACCAGCTCGATTCCAATAAAATCAAAATTGGAATTGAACCGATAAAATATGGTTAAATTTTGAATCATGTTTGGTTAGATCGGTTTTATTTGAACCATTTTTATGTACATTCTTTTTTCTCAGGCATATTTTACTTGTTTTTATTGCACCAAAAAAAATTTGTGATTAATAAATCACATGTCTACACCTATTGATTTTCAGTTTGGTTTTCTCCTCGTTGTTTTCTTGCAAAACATAATCAAAGCGATTTATAGTCGGGTTTATTATAACTGAAATATATCGGTTCCATCCAATTTGGATTAATTGGTATGCTCGGTTTGAGTATTTTTTAAACAATCATGCCGATCGGATTGGTTTATCTGAGTTTTGGATATTTCATCTTATTTCTCATTATGTTTTTAACTCAAAAATCAACCTTTACGAATCCGTAAAAAAGAACCGAAACTTAACGAATCAAGGTTGGATGTGTTTATCCAAGTCGAGTGTAACGTATCAAGATTCGAATAGTTATTGAACCGATTCATTTAGTATTTAATTAATTATATAATTTTAAATGAAATACAATTAAAGTATAACTTTTAAAATAAAAAATATGAATCGATGATCGAACTTGAGTCTTAATATTATTTTCTCGAGTCAAACATTCTGTTTTCGAGCTTGAACAAAACTAGGCTCGTTTCTCAATTACCACTACTTTGTCTCAGCTCTCTCTATCATGTTTGGGCCGGGCTGGATTTATGGCCCATATCAAGAAACCCCATTCGGCCCAAACCCAAACCCAACACCACTACTTCGTCTCTGTCGTCTCCAATTTCGCCAACACCACTGAGAGTGTGACCAAAACCCAGAAAATATCCACAGTCGTCGTCGAGTCAATCCCGAGCTCGCTGTTCTTCTCCGGACCTCAAGTTTTTGAATCCAAAATCCACAAAAATGCTCGCATTAAACCTCCTTTCTCCATCGACACCTCTCAATCTCTCCAAACCCAAACCCTCCTTCCTCACTCTCAGCTCCAGAACCCACCTCCACAGAACCAGAACCCACTTCCATGGCGGTTTCAAGACCCACCCATCTGGGTTTCGCTCCCAGATCCGAGAACCCACCTCGAAAATCGACATTTTCAGCAACTTAGCCCCAAAACCCAGATCCCAATTCGTCCCAAACCCTAGAGCTTCGGCTTCGGAGACCCCAGAATCGGACCCGGATTCGAAATCGAAGACCTTGAAGCTCGCTGTGGTGTTCGGTCTCTGGTACTTCCAGAACATCGTCTTCAACATCTACAACAAGAAGGTCCTCAATCTCTTCCCATTCCCATGGCTCCTCGCTTCGTTCCAGCTCTTTGTTGGGTCGATCTGGATGTTGAGTCTCTGGTCCTTAAAGCTCCAACCTTTCCCCAAAATCTCCAAACCCTTCTTCGTAGCCCTCCTCGGACCAGCCCTATTCCACACCATAGGTCACATCTCGGCTTGTGTCTCGTTCTCTAAAGTTGCTGTGTCCTTCACACATGTCATCAAATCCTCAGAACCAGTGTTCTCTGTAGTGTTCTCTTCGTTTCTGGGCAATTCGTACCCGATTCAGGTCTGGCTCTCGATCCTCCCCATTGTAATGGGTTGCTCTCTGGCTGCTGTCACTGAGGTCTCCTTCAACCCACAAGGGCTGTGGGGTGCTCTGATCAGCAATGTCGGTTTCGTGCTTCGGAATATCTATTCGAAGAGGAGCTTGGATAGTTTTAAGGAAGTGAATGGTTTGAATTTATATGGGTTGATCAGCATTGTGTCATTGGTTTATCTGTTTCCTGTTGCTGTGCTTGTTGAAGGGCCTCAGTGGGTTGGTGGGTACCATAAGGCCATTGAAGCTGTGGGGAAGTCTTCGACGCTGTACTTGTGGGTTATGCTGTCCGGTGTGTTCTATCATTTGTACAACCAGTCGTCGTACCAGGCGCTCGATCAGATTAGCCCCTTGACGTTCTCGGTTGGGAACACGATGAAGAGGGTTGTGGTGATTGTGTCCACTGTGCTGGTGTTTAGGAACCCAGTTAGGCCTTTGAACGCGCTTGGGTCCGCGATTGCCATTTTCGGGACATTCTTGTACTCGCAGGCGACAGCGAAGAAGAAGAGCAAGAAGGAGGATGGAGGTGAGGAGGAGGGTTGAAGAAGATCAGATGTGTGGGTTTGGTCATGTTTTGTATTGCAATTGTTGTTTCTTTTGCCAGATTTATGGGACTTGTCAGATTCTTCATGGTTTGGTTTTTGGTGTTACATGTTTGTGTTTGTTTTGGTGCTCATTGTCTGATTACCTTTACTTGAGCTGAAAGGTTTTTGTTGAATGAGGAGAAAATGAGAGGGGCTAAGGGAAGACCTAATAGTTACATTTTTGTTGCAATTTGCAAATGGAAAGTGGTAATGTTTTTGAAAATTAGAATGGTAGTCAAGGGCAATTTAGTCTCTTCATTTAATTTAAAATACTTATTCACATGTAAATGGTATTTTAGTATTTTCACAATTTTTTTAACAAAAGTTAATGGAATGAACAAAGGTGAAAATTTTGAAATTCTTTAGTATCCGACACGAAAAAAACATTTAGATATAATTAAGTGCAAAATAGGTAATTCTAAGTGTAGTGAGTGATGTTTCAATTTTGTTCGTGTTTATTGTCTGTTTACCTTTACTACAGCTGAAAGGTTTTTTTCTGAATGAGGAGCGCAAATGAGGGGGAAGATCTCATAGTTATATTTTTATTCAAATTCATTCTTGTTGCAATTTGCAAATGGATGGTTAGTTTTGGCTAACATTTGTCCATAACGGTCCGTCGGGGCTAGTTTGGTTGGTCAAGACGAGCTGTGAGTTGCTTCTCTCTCGAGATTTAGGGTTTGATTCTTAGTGGGTCACTTTGGTGCCATTCGATCTTATATCAGATAAATGCAATCAAATAAGTGTAGATACATTCGTTAACCATAAACTCATTGCATGACAAACTGTGATTTAAATATCAGTTTGGGTGATTGTCAATGTCAAGCGATACTTTTTAGAATACCGATGAACTTTCGTATAATTGGGTACTTAAAATTAGCTAAGCGAGTCTAAGTTGATTTAGCTTTTTTTATGTTGATTATTTAAGAAATAAAAAATACCCAAAAATATCATTTTATACTATTTTAAGTATATGCATTTAATAAATATTCAAATAATAGAGAAATATAAATTCGGTTAATTCTCGAAATTTTTATCTACCCAATTAACGTCTAACATATTTTAAAACATTGCCTACAATCATTAAGTTTACAGAATTTACAGTGCACATTCGTTAATTTTAATTTTGTTACAATATCATTTCCGAAGTACAATTATTTTAAAATACAAAGGGCGACAACCCATATATACATCTAATCACATGATTTTATAGTCACTTTTCAATCAAAATTACTATACACTTTAAAATTTATAATTTAAGTGACAAATGATATTCAGACAATAAACAACTGAAAACGTAACATTCGTCTAAAGCAATTCAAACTAAACGTTTCTAAATGTTTTTTTTCCATTCACAGTGATGGAACAAATCTAAGGATAATTTCATTGCCTATAGCATATGATTAGGTATGGAATCCAAACCAATTGTCACAAAACTAAATAAACTTTCACAAACTATTTATTTCTCAAAAAAAATATTAAAAGATATTTCAGCAGCAAAAGACCATCAATTTTTGTCATTTTCTCCCGAGAAAACCCTAATTCTGTACCGAAGAATTGAGCTCGCAGAGGTGGTGAATCATCATCAATCTCGGGTAGTGGAGATTCTCAGTGAGTAACTTCATTTCTGCTCTCAATATCTTTGTTTGGATTCTGAGAAAGCTCGAGAAATCGTACGGAAAATCAACTGGAGGGCTGCTTTTTTCTTTACCCAAATAAAAAATTTGTCAACAGATTCAAGTGTGAGATTGTGATTGCATTTGAAATTTATTCGGACTGGTTAGCATTATTCATAAGGATTTTTATATGCATTGTGCAATCTAATTAATCATAGGTAGCATTTGGAAGAATTTTTAGGCGTTGGTGTTTGGATTGAAATGAGCTCAATTCTCATTTTTGGTTGAAGATTTGAATATAATCGTGTTTCTCTCAAAAAAATTACATGGAACTGATTAAACAATCACTCTAACTGGGGATTGGAGGACAAATTTATGTTTTATTCTTTGTTATTGTCTATTTTTGTTTGTAAAAATACTGTAATTGGAAATGAAATCCCCATTTCTGCGTCAAAAACTTATCCAAACACAGATTTAGTAAGTTTTGGTCCCTAATTTAATTGAATGGTGTAAAGAAGCTTTAGCAGGTGTTTATTCGTGTCAAGCAGTTGGAACTTAGAAGCTTGCATTATCAAATGGAAAATCCACAATCTCAACACCCATCTCCTCTTACAATGGTTGAATTTCAAGACGATGAGTTTTGGCCATTATCCGGGAAGCCATACTTCCATGTTGTTCTTACAAGAGCACACATCGGACCCTTGTATCAAATGGTAATTTTATTTCCATTTACCATGATACCAAACGTGTGTGATTACAATTTCATTTTGGATATGCCTATTAGCACAGTTCTTAGCATAATATGGGGGTTTAATTGTTGATATTAGATTCTTCCCGACGAAATGTATCCCGAGCTTCCTTCTACTAAAGTCTCTGTACTTCTCACTTACCGTGCCAAGAATTGGGAGATGACTTACAACGGAGACCTCTCTAAGCGCAGGAGGTTTGACAGAAACTGGAGAAGTTTCGTTGACGATAATGGTCTGAATG
This sequence comes from Geranium brycei, assembly GCA_036897365.1. Classification (NCBI taxonomy): domain Eukaryota; kingdom Viridiplantae; phylum Streptophyta; class Magnoliopsida; order Geraniales; family Geraniaceae; genus Geranium; species Geranium brycei. The sequence continues at coordinate 3,205 of JAYMTP010000862.1, read as the reverse complement.
TTGGAGATGCATGCATTTTTGAACTCGTGAACTGCAGCAGCGAGGAAGTGAATTTTAAAGTTCAAATTCTTAGGGGTGACCTCCCACCTGAATATCAAGAGATGATAACGGGTGAGAAGGCTGATGCTCCTATTTGTATCGAATAGAATCTCCTTTGTAGTAGTTTTTCGTAGAACTGACCTAGAACTTGTTAACCATGCTGTACACCTGCTGATACCTTACTCCTTTTTTTGTTAATAATCATGTTGGCTTTTACTGTTTTTCTTTCATATTGCCTCTGGTTGATTAGATTATGCACAGAATATTTCAAACTTTGATTTTCAGTTGATTGTTTTTGAAGGATCGATTTAGTTGAAACACTGTCATGTGAACTACGCTTGCTTAGTTGTAGTTGTTTGGCTTAACTACACTAAGCAAATATTAGTTATATTTGAGTTATCTTTGTAAGTTTTATAAATTGGGAAAAATATAGACCAGACTCCACAACTAAAAGGTCAACTTTATAAGTTGGGTTCCAGAGTAGGTTTATATATAAGCAGGATTGGGTTTCTGCATATACGCCGGAGATCACAGGGGAGAGGAGGCTCGGGGAGACCCAAATCGACCAGGTTAGCTCTGATACCATGTAAATTTCACATATTGCATCAGACCCCACAGCAAAAAGGTCAATCTTCTTAGTTGGGCATGATCCCAGCCTTTATATTTACAATTTTTTCTTCATATCTTTCCGATGCTGGTTTACATATCTCAACGATGTTAAAAGAAAAGAATTGTTGCCTCGTTTCTCTTATAGATTTGATAACTAGGAAGCAAGAACATTAAGTTTTCTGCGTGACTAAGAATGTCCCTGTGGCTGTCCTGTGAGTCTGGATTTTAGGAGGGCCTGGTTATGGGTTAGAACTATAGGTGTAGGAATATCCGGTGCATCATAACCGTATAAATATCACTGACAAATGAATTGTAGGTTCTAGAATTTGCTTTTCTGGGTCATTGTCAATCATTTAAATTTGTTGCTACTCGATCATGTAATGTATCTATACATTCTGTGAATTGTTTTGGACTTCACTGCACTCTGACTAATCCCAAAACACGATACAAGAATAGTTCGTATCAAAGTTTCTGAGCTAATATATATCATTGCATCTGCCTGATTCGGTTTCTTTCAAATCGTTGATATGCAGACTTCGTTCGCAGGAATAGCAAGAAACTCGAAACCAGCCCCAACATGGAAATGCATCCCCACCACATGAAGGTCTGCTGGTAGCATTTCCTGCCCATGCACACTGTTGCTTCCTTCGACAGGCCTTCCTCCGGGGCCCGGTTGTTGCTGCTGTTGGTGACATCATCAGCATTGGAGTCGTAGACTATGGCCGCAAGCAGGCCGTAGAGGAGGGAGCCTATGGGAATGTTGGTGATGAGGATGTTGTGGTTCACTCCTGCGCTGTTTGGCCCGAATAGCTCTGAAGTGACCGACACGGCCGCTGCAAACACGAAACCAGAGCTGAGGCCTATCAAGCCAGTGCTGATTTGCAAAGTTGTTTCACTCCCAGATGCAGCGAGCAAGAAGAAGGCGATTGGCGTTGGAATCAAAGCAGCTGCAAACCACCCGGTTCTCCCCAGGTACACCTTGCTGTCATTCAGATTATTCATTCATTTTTAGCTTCAGCTTCAGCATTGTAAATAAAGTCGAGGGTAAATTGCAAAATGTGGCTGTGAACTTTCATTTTTGCAAAAGGTGGCTGTGAACTTACTATTTTTTGCAAAATATGTACATTTTCAAAAAATGACGAAAATACCCTTAGAATTAATTTAAATAAAAATGTTTTTCAACTCGAGCTCACCGGTTTTTCTCTTTACTCCAAACTTGTTTAGACCTGAATTCTCACGAAAAGACATCAATGGCGTCTGAGAATAAAATACCGACAAACTCGAGTTTAAAAAATATATATTTTTAATTTTTAAAAATTTATTCGAAGGGCATTTTTGTCATTTTTGGAAAAATATACATGATTTGCAAAAAAAATATTAAGTTCATGGCAACCTTTTGCAATTTGCCCTAAAGTCAAACCATTTCTGATGATTCCAAGGTAATTAAGGAGAAGAATAGTAGAATACTGAAAATATCAGTTTGCTGCAGCTAAACTATTCAAAAAGAAAATTGAGGTCTGTGAACTTTCATTTTCTCACTACTCCAACCCAATAGATTTAATTGTAATTAATTATGAAATTACTAAAGTACCCCTCTTTTGCTTTCAAATTTTCAAAACCTCCTCGTCCCTTTTTTCCCTCACACCAACAAAAAAATTGATTTTCACATACTTAAACGACTTTGAGGTCTTCATAAGAAATGTACCAAACTTCCATGTATTTTCAAAACGTCACGTTTTTCCCAATTTGAAGGGGTATTTTAGAAATTTCACGGTTAAAAATAAATCTAACGGGTCTAGCAAAGTCGAGTAAAGTGAGACAAAATGAAAGTTCACCGTCCTCTCAAATTTGGTTTTGAAGCCAACTGTAGTTATGTGCAAAACGTGTGTATAGTTTAGTTGCAGCAAACTGATATTTTCCCTCGAGTATATATATGTATACGTACTCACGCAGGAAGTCTGGAGCTGCCGAGAGAAGGCGGCCAAAGAACGAACACGAGGAGTAGAGTGTAACAAGCGCGTTGAGCTGACTATAGTGATCGAGTGACTGAGCAATCTGGCCGATGTTGTTGCTATAAACCAACCCGATCGTCCCTCCACAGAAATACGCCATGTAGTAGAGCCAGAAGTCCCAGCGGCGCAGCAAAACTCGAGCGGGATGTTCTTCCCCGAGCATGGTCACTCGATCCTTTCCCATCGGATTAAAACAGCACCCGCTCCCGTTCCCGTCCTCATCCATATTCTCGACTGGACTACAGATTCCGTTCAAGACAGTAGGTTCTTCGGTTTCAATGAGTTCCTTATGTAGCTGTAGATCATCAATGTCGACTAGGCTGAAATTGCTTGACTGATGGAAACTGATCTTGTCGAGGATGGCGCGGATCGCCCAGTCTCGAGCGTAGACGATCCCGGGCATCAACAACGGTAGGGCCAGGAGGAGAATCGCTCCGGCGAGGAGGTACCGGGCGAGCAGGGCAGAGCTTGCCATGGAGCCAAGGAAGAGGAGGTAGAGGCCGGTGACGACGGCGACGGTGTTGAGGACGAGGAAGATGAGGGAG
>JAYMTP010000861.1:0-28387 GCA_036897365.1 Geranium brycei | reverse complement strand
CATGACATTATTATGGCAGACCAAAAAAAATAAAAAATATTTTTTTCTCTTCCAATCCCTCGTAACACCCCTCCCCTTGACGGTAACACTTTCCCCTCTGGGTTATAGAAAAATACACGTCCCACTCGTTACATTTGGGTGGTTCTCACGGGTTTTCACACAACCCTTGATTTTCACTTGAATGCGCCCCTATATATAGTCGATACTGTTATTGCATTTATTATGGGATATAATTGCAGTTTACACCATGTACTATTTAACTTTTGCGATTTAAGGACATAAATTTTGGTGTAACGGTTTACTATGGGTGTCCAAAAATAACTGAACCGAGCCGATTCGAATTGACCCGAAAAATAATTAAACCGAAAATAATCAAATTGGTTTGGTTCTAAATTAAATTAAACTAAATTTTATCGGTTTGATTTCGATTTATAAAATGAGAATAAAAAAATAGCGAATTGAACCAAATCAAATAAAAATCGATTGATTAGGACATGTGACTCGTTTTAGGTCATCGATATTTATAAGTTGGGTCTAAAAATATTAGGCCAACAAATAATAAGTCAACACTGAGCTAAAATGTGACAATTTTATGAAAATCGGTTTAAAAAAATTGAACCGAAAATTGGATTATCAAATAATAAGTCTAAAAGTCTAAAATATGAGAACTTCATAAAATTCAGTTCGTAAAAAACGAATCGAACTAAGTTCCATCAATTTAATTTAACTTTTTAAAAAGATTGAACCAACTCAAAACCAAACTATAAACAACCCTCCAGTTGTAATTTCAAACAATGTACATTTGATGTGGCAATTTATTTTTTATTTTATGATTTCTCTAACCGTTACAATTTAAAATTTTAAAATGAGTGTATTCTTGTCATTTTTATTCAAATATATGTAAGGACAGCTTGCCAGCTTGCTATATTTGTTCTTTATAACCCAAATTAGGAGATGATGGGGGATTTATCCCACCATCTCTTTCTGTAATTGTTGATCACAAAAACTTTGTGTTTAATAATGCTAGATTCTTTCTTTTTAAAAACAAAAGGGTATAATATCCTAAATTGTTATAATTTTAAGTTCATATATATTATAAATTGCAATGATATCTTAATTTATTTTTAAGGAATTGATTTGGAGTACTCACGATTGGATCTGGAGCGTCGGTTTGCTTGCACATGACCCATGGGACACCAACGGCTAGTGATACGGCCATGTGTCCTGCCCATTGAACATACCTCGTACCCAATTCTCTGTATGCTAGTTGCACACTGTTGTACTCATTCTCGATCTGCAAAACTTTTATCATTATATTCAAAACTTCGCTCAGATTTAACATGATATCATAGTTTGGTTTATCTCCACCTACATCTGATCTTTACATGTCCTCTTAATTCGAGCTTGAAGCATAGTGAAATATATCTGTATTTATTTACTCGACATGCACGTAATAAAAGTGTCGGTGCCTTGTATTTAATTATGTAACGCTTTGGAGATCAATGGGTTCAAAAAAGTCAATGAAGTTGAGTGAATTAGTATTGAAAATAATTAAGCACCTGAGCTAAAATGATTGGACCTCCTTGGGAAGCAAATAGTTTCTCCTCTTTCATCATGTCCACCACCTTCTTCACCCATTGTTTCATGTAATGCTGCAACAACACAACATCAAGTTCATAATTAAGAAAAAAGAAACACATTCTCTTATATGTTCATGGCATGTCTCTTATAATGTTGTGTTACTTATGGTACCTTAAATGGCGGGTTATCGGACCGGAATATGATGTTCGGAACCTCCCTTAACCAGTATGGCAATCCACTACAAAAAAAATGTAGCACAAGTTATCGGTATAGTAAATCTCGATTTAGTAAATATGAGGTGGCTGACTCCAACTCATTTCTTTTATAAAATTGTAATATTATTAATAGGACAAGGAAGTCAGATACTTGAAAAAGTAACCGAAAAACCAAAAAAAAAAGAAGAGAAAATACAGAAATAATCCTAACGGATTTTGGCAGCCGCTGTATGTTAATCAAATTACTATTGATATTTTAATAAATATGAGGTCGCTGACTCCAACTCATTTCTTTTATAAATTTGTAATATTAATAACAAGATAGAGAAGTCATCCCGAAAAGGTAACAGAAAAGAAGAAGAGAGAAAACATAAATAATCTTACTGAAATTTTTTTATTTAACTTAAAAGTTTAAACTGATAAATACAAACCCGTGATTCCACTCGGCCTGAATAAAAGGCCCCAACCGCAACGTCACATACAAGCCACTTTCGTGAACGAGCTTCAAGAACCTGACGACATCGTACCGACCCTCGAAATTGAACTGCCCTCTGACAGGCTCGTGAACATTCCAGAAAACATAAGTATCGACGACGTTAAGACCGCCGTCCCGAGCTTTCCTGATAAGGTCGGGCCACATGTCGGGCGTGGAGCGCGTGTAGTGGATAGACCCGGAGAAGAGAAGCTCCCTCTCCCCATTGATGATCAACGACCTCCCGTCGTAGGTCACACCCGCCCTCTTCTCCGGATCTCCGGTCGCCAGAGCGACCGGAGACAGAAAGAGGGTTAAGAGAAGGATGGAGATTGAAATGTTTGGGGGTGTCCTCAACGCGGTGTTGAGGACACGTAACATTTCTCCTCCGGAGAAGAGAGACGGGTGAGTTTTTTTGGGGGTAGTTTAAGGTTGTGTTTTAGGACAATGTGATGGGGTTTTTATAATTTGGTTTGTGTCTGATTTGAAGTTTTGGTTATTTTTAGTGAATGTGGTGTTCTTGAAGGGTCGGAGTAGCTGGAACTTCGGGATTTGGGTACTCAATATTGAATTTTAGTTGACCTTAATTTCTAATCCACTTGTTTGAAATTAATTTCTGAAATAAACATGTATTAATGGGGTGGGCAGGTTCCGGAACCGGACCGGACCAATCCTCCGGTTTTGTAATTATTTGAACTGTATTTAGAACCGTCATGGGAGGAAACGGTCCGATTTTGATCATAGTTTTCTGGTTTGGTTCTCAATTATATCGGGTTGGAATTGGTTGGTACTGAATTTGTTATTTATGCCCGATTTATAAGTTGAATTAAACGAATTTGGACCCGATTTACAGCAAAATATATCAACGAAAATCGAAAGTCAAGATTCAGTTATTACAACTCAATCGAAATATAAAGTTTGCAAACGAAATAACAAGAAAAGATAAATAATATGTTGGTGGACGAGAGATGGACATGTAGCAGTATGCGAACTGGTATGATTCTTGTCCAATTAATCGGTGAATCTAAATTTTGAAAACCATAACCAAGTTGAAATTAAATAATTATCCTAAATTCATAACTAAAATCAAATTATTAACCACGAGTCTAATTCGAGACCAGTTCAAAGTCCAAAATACGACTCCTATACAATAAAATTTAATTTTAATATTTATAATTTTATTGTCTTTTATGTAGACCTTAATTTCCAATTAATTTTTGTGTATTGAATAAAAAATGCAATATAGTATGCTAACAATTTATGCTAATTGAACAGATGGGTTCATTTTTGAAATTTTGTAGATATAATTAAATTAAAATTTATGGTCTCGTTGTACTAAAATTTATTAATGTCAGATCTCTAATCTCTGCATCAAGAATGTATTAAATTTTACTTGTTTCGATTAAAATTCCTTCGTTCCCATGTTACTACCAATTACTTAGGATCTCGTGCCCAATAATCGTAATTTCTTTATATAAGCATTGATGAAGTGTTGAGTCGAGTCTTTTTTTTGTTCGCAATAGTATTCTAAAAATTATTAAGGAGTTTTTTTTAATTAATTGGACTTTTCTTATTGATCTAGATCATTACATAGTACACGAATTGGGAATGATGAAAAAGTTTTGGTCTTACAATCAGAGTTTAGGAAGGCAAAATTTGTTATATCGTGTGCGACCAAATGATCTGATCGACGAATGAAGTATATAGAAAAAGTTTACATTTCGCTCAAGAATAGTAAACCAATCATGGAGGATTAAACCTCCGGCGAGTGTAAACAGCGAGAATTCTGAAGCAGCTTGACAATGGCTAAATTATCCGATTCAAAATATATCTTGCTGACACCCAACGAGAATGCCCAAATCATGCCTTCTCGAATAGCCATTGCCTCTATGACCATTGGCGAACAATACGCGCAGCGAGTCACCATCGATGTTGAGAAACCCCTGGCGCGCACCACCTCTCTAAACTCCGAACAAAGCCTAAAAAGGTGGACTTCCGACTCCTTATCACTGCCACAAAAATCGTATCTAAGTTGGGTCTAAATAAAAAAGTTTCCTAAACATGCCTCGGCCGATATTTACAACGCTAGTCAAATCCAAGTTGCTTTCTAGCTTCCATTTTTCTTCTGGTTTTGAAACATTAAAAAATTGACATCAGACTACATATTTTCAACAGAAGAGATAAAAGGAGTGAAACATACAAAGGGTGAATAAAAATCAAATTATCCAATGATTTAATTTTTTTTCCATACACATTCTAAGAACAAAGTAAGTTTTGAAACAAAAGCAACCAACAATTCCTATTTATTTACAGGTATTAACAAAACAATAAAAATTAAAAGAAAACACGCCTCTCAACGCTTCCGCAGCTTCTTGAATTGTGACAATCCAACCTGAACCAAAAACCCGATCCGATAAGAGACAAAATGATCGAGTGAGGAGAATGAACAAAACATGCATTATTCGACTTCGGTAACTAACTAACCTGGCCGATGCCACTATTTTGAGCTTATCAAAAAGCGACAAGAACAAAAGGATGTTACTTTCACATCAAAATTATCCCATGTAAGAGTGCTGTGATTAAATATATACGCCTGGTGTAATTATATAGTCTCGGGAACTCATGACAAATCAAACGATCCCTGCCCTTCGCTGATAGCATATACCAGTTTCTTGTACATGATTTCCTGTTCACAAGCAGCATGGCGGTGACCATCAGTCAGAAACGGTAACAAGACAAGTTACTTTCATATCCCTGTAATATATGATATACCTTGGTAGAGTAAGGAGGCAGCTTCAGGTAATTAGCACACGTCATGACACTCGGCAAGTCATCGTCTGCTGATTCTGAAGCCCCGGTTCCATTGGCCGCTACATTACTAGATGTTGAAGAATGCTGCAAATGGATACACAGCAATGGTTTTAAAAGAATGCGATACCATTTCCAGTATTATGAAACTCCCAAGTTATCCCCGATCTCTCCCCGAGAACTCGGTAACATCGAGTTAACGTTCTCGATAGTTCAATTTTACAGAGTTCTTACTTGATCAAAGTTGGTCGAATTTTACTTTTACATTTTACATATGCTTTGAAATTGTGCTTTTGTTTCAACATATAAAGTTGTTTGAAAGTGTCTTACTAAAATATTGCAAATTTTGTCTTTCAAGTGAATTATATATGAATATATGTATATCTAATATTCATTTACTGCAAAACGGGTTTTGCCAATTTCTCCACGAGTTCTCAACTTCAGATGTTGGGGAATTCAGTCAGCTTTGGTATATACATGATGAAGTGGCGCATACCTTTCTGACAATCGTCAGCTTTGGATTGAGAACGGCCAGCCCGCCAGGTGGAAGCCTGGGTGCTCCGGTAACAAACTGGCAGAAAGCTCGCTGCTGCTCCGGTGTGAACTCTCCCATAATTTCAAGCAACTAAAAATATCGCAAACGACAGCAAATTGGTCATACAAGAGCTCATAATAAAGAGAGAATTGATCGGCATTTGCTTCTAAATATCGTAGAGCACTCATACATTAGCAATCGCTGGGCTCTTGGAAGTGTATCCGTGATCAAATTTAATATGGTCAGCAAGAGTATCAGCCTGAAAGTATGTTAGAAGAACATGTTAGCAATGAACTGATGACCAAATAGAAGTCCAAAATTTAGGCACTCTACGATTAAATTACCTCCCACAGTTCTCTCCGACCGCATAGCAAATTGTCCAATTCGTTTGGGATAAATATTTGTAATGAAGAAATGTCAAACACCTAAAAACAATTAGATCAACACGACAACGTCAAGAGATGAGTAATTCAGTAAGAAAAATGGACAATTGAATAATAATTAATAATAACTTCTATTTACTAGCATATAATCACATCAAACAATGACTTCTATTAGTCGCAGCGAACAATTTCTACTCATTAACATATAATCGCAGCAAACAGTGATTTCTATTCACTAACTCTGCTCGCCATACTCCAATATCTGGTCATCCTCCTTGTATAATGACCGTACTAACAATGACGTTAATTTGAAACAAAAAATAAATAAATTATATTAGTGCCAAACCTGATTGAACCCTGCTCTGAATGCTTCCAATTGCCTCATAATTCCAGTCTTCACGGTAGACTCAACTACCAAAGAAATGTACTCCTCTAAGCTATTAATATCCACCTGAAAATAATAATAAATGTCATGCTATATGCTCATGAAGAAACAGCAACGAATTTGAAACCAACTTATTAACAAAACAGTTCGGTACATTGCCATCTCCAGGCTTCAATATATACTCCGGGTAGCCAGGGAGAGTGAAATCCAAACATAGATCCTCAATCGTAGCTCCACGATAACGCAACGCCCCAATAAGATCACGACTATTACCACCTAGTGATTCCAAGTACTGCTTGCGAGAAACAAGGGCATACAACTCTTGCAAATTCTTTCCAAACTCGGCATCAAAAGAAAGAATATCATGCAAGTCAAGCTCCTGCAAAGAAAAAGATTGAAAACATTGATGAAGCAAAACAAATGAACAACGATGCAACAGATTATAAATAAAAGAGGAACGGAAAATGGATGGCAAATTAGCTTACTTGACCAAGCACAAGCTTACAAAATGCTGTCGACAGAGGCAGGTCCATGAGCCTCCCATCCTGCAACGCTTTGGCCATTACCCGACCAACAAGGCGGAAATATTCAATAACTTTAGAAAACTGGCTACCATCAGAAGTATCAGCATTTAGCGGCCAAGGACGGGGGAATAACCCAAGAGGAGCCTGAACTAAATCAGAAGAGTTGTTTGTTTTTCCATTTCCATGGTTGTTTACATCAATTTCCATCGACTGTTTCTCTGGTGAAAATTGCGACCTCCACATTCCAAGCCGAGCCTTCTGAAGGTCGTGACTTAAAAGTGTGTAAAACTCCAACGTAGGGCCCAATCCAGTGCCAACCTCACCAAAATATTCAACCTCCAGAACAGCCTTTTGGCTAGAGTACATCTCCATCACTTTTACAGCGGAATCCAAAATACGGTTTCGGGAAACACGAACTTTTTGGCGCTGAAGCCTCCCTACCCTGACCTCCCTTTCATTTGCTGACCCATGACCATCAGCACCCTGCTGCTGCTGAAGCCGGTACAGTGCACGAGACAACCCAAAAGCGGTGGAATAGAAGTACTGTCGCCGAGTCTCAAAAGGAAACAAGAAAGGGCATGATTTTGTCAACTGGTAACACCATGAAGGAAGACTTCCACTGCATAGCGCAAGAGCATCTTGAATTTGCCGGGCTAACTTGGGAGTTAGTTTTCCATTTACAAATTCCTCGGGAGAAACCTTCACACCAGATGAACCCAACTCATCAAGACAAAGAATTTTACCCTCAGCAAAATTCTCAGAAACTATCTGCGCTCTCAAGCGAGGTGCAAGCTGATTTAGACCGTCAAGTACACGCAGAAGAGCCAATATGTTGTAAGTGGGATTAGATTTTTCCAGATCACAAGGTAGTTCTCCTTGTAGGATGCTATCGAGAAGTGAGATTCGGCGTAACTGCCCATCAGAAGCTGAATGCGAAGCAGAACCAGTTTTTGAGGATTTTGACGCAGAACTTGATCCCCCAGTGGATGCCTTCTCAACATTGGTATCTGCCCTCTGGTATGTTATTGTATAAATATCACCCCACAACCTGCCTCCATCACCGGATATGAAATCACTCCCACCATATCTATCATCATCTTCCTCATCTAGGACAAGTTGTCTCTGAACAGCCTGATAGATTGTCAAATGCCGGTTAAGTTGCTTCCCACCAGAAGTGAAGATTAATTTTGGCAGATCATTTGAGCTGCCAAACAAAGGACGTCCTTGTCGGCCTCCTCTAATACCTCTACCGTTAGCAGATCCAAGCCCTGCCATGGCAGCAGCAGCAAATGACATAGCACCCCTCGAACCATAAGAATTACCACTGTGAAAATCAGCAGAATCTGAACCCCTGACAGTAGCAGCTCTGCTGCTAGAACCAGAAGCAAGATTGGTCTGGCTATCACTAGTTGCTGGAGCAGCAGCACTATCCTCAACCGAATCGCCCAACTTTACGTCGTGTACTTTATCAGCCATGCTAACAGGCAGAGAATCATCTCTTAGCGCCTGAAAAAAAGTAATAATCTCATTACACACGTTAATGTAAGTAAGGGATGGTAACATTACATTGGGGACACACCATAACATGTTTGCTTTAATAAAATAAGGGTGGCATATGTAAGAACGATAACATTTAGAGAACACTACTGATGGGTTTAAGGTCTCATCTGGAAACAAACCCATTAGAGAAAACTCAGTGGGATAACTCAAGAGAATTTCCCAAACAACCGCACAAAATACTAATATTCTGATTGTATATTCATCAGTTGACTTTATTCACAAGTATTCCATCACTCAATGTGCAAAAAAAAACCCAGATTGGAAAATGAAAACTACTCATTTAGACAATACTTGACTAGAACAAATAGTTTCCTTTTGTTTGAAGAGTTATACTTTTGAATTCTATATAAACAAGGTAAAAAGAACATCCAATGAGATGACACATCCAATCATACATTTGACAAGCAAATAGATATTCAGCTTCCAAATTGTAAAGGGAAATGGAGGAATAAATAATTGAGAATAAGACATACATCTTCATGGTCTTCGTCATCCTCATCAGACATATCATCCTCATCTTCAATCACAAGATCATCATCAATCTCTATGGGGGATATTTCCAACTCCTCATCCTACCAGCAAGGGGAAGACGTTAATGAAGGGAAAAGGGTACACAATAGAATGGGGTTGTTTCATAATGTATTATAACATAAGGCCACATAAACCTAACCAAGGAATCTAATCATGGCTAAAGTAACAATGACGTGAACTAAAACTAATCAAACCTCATTGCCAACAAAATATGGCATGACTGTTGATACCCCTTCCCTTATCAACAATTTTGTTTTTCATGCAGCATACCTCAGAGGTAGAGTCCACATTTGCAGGCTTCATTTGTGCATCTTTATCAGGAGCAGTTCTTCTACCAGCTGAAGTCTTTGATTGAGGTCCTCTCACCTCATCCTGTGCAGGCTTCAGAACTGCTTTACCCTTCCCTCTTGATGAGCTTGTGCTTTTCTCCTGTGATGACTCTTTTTTGGCTGTTTCTCCTATATTAACAGATGATCTGGACCTTGTAGAATGACGACGAGTGCTGGAAGCAGGAGTAGAAGTAGATGGGGACGAAGCACCAGCCCCTGCAGGTGTTGTGCCAGCCTCAGAATTCGCAGCAGAAGCCAGGGTCTTCTGAGCAGAATCACTTCGTTGTACACGTGGCCAAAGAAATTCTTCAACAGCTGCTAAACTAGCAAGTGGATCTATTAGCACAACATTTGAAGAATAATCACGAAGGGCCTTATCTCCATGGGCACGACAAAGGCGCAATTTAAAAGGCTGAGATAATGCACTCAACCCAGAAGAAAGGCGTGCACTTCCGGTGGAAGATCTAGCTGAATGGCTTAGAACAACTGGAAAACGCTCTAAGGAGGACAAAGCATTCTGAAGCTTCTGAACTAAAACAGTCATGGGAGTTTCACTCACTTCAATGATACTGGAAGGCAATGCAGCAGCAACAAAGGATTTGTATCTTTTGAGTGCTTGTTGGCGAAGCTTTGGAAGGTTAGTTTCAGATATTTTCTCCTTAGAGAAGTATCCGCAAGAGAAATAGTTCAGTAATGCTGAAACAACACCACTACCAATAAACTCAAAAGTAGATACACCGTCCCCTTTGTTCAACTCTGCAAGCATTTCAGATATCACCCCGACCAAATACTCCTCCTTACCTGTAGTACAATCTGCCAGGTGTGATCCAGAGGCTTTAGATTTTCCCTTTGCCCTAGTCTTTTGGTCATCAACGCCAGCATTCAACTTAATGCAAAGTTGTTTCAACTGTATGAGATCCTCAGTAATCCCAACTTCAACAGCACCAGGATCCAAAGGGAAGTACTTGTCCTTGAAAGCAGTAGCACGTGAACTCACTGTCGTGCGAATATTAGAACACACAGTTGGACTCTCTACTGAACCTGGAGGTGAGCCAACATTAACTGAAGCAGGATTCTTAATTTCTTCTAAAGAACTTCCATCTGGATTTGAGTTACCACTTCGGCGCCTGTATCGCCTAGAACGCGACGATCCCGTTACAGAGTCATTATCCTTGTCAGTAGAAGGAATAGTATTTGGATTGCCAGCTACAATAAGTTGGTCTACAGCATGAACCACACCTTCTCTCACAAAAATCTTAGAGAAAGTTCCAGGAAGCTTTTCCATGAGAATCTCAGCAATTTGGAGGGCAGGAACTAAGACGTGTGGATCTTTCCATGCTAGAACACCAGCCAAGAAACTGTGCAGTCAAGAGGGAAAGCGTGAATAAAAATTACCAGAGGAATCATGGAGTAAACAAGTAGTAATTTGATTGAGCCTAACAGCACCTTGATATGTTTGTCACACTCATTAAAGACTGAATCATTTCTGCAGTGCTGAAGTACATCAATTTACCAATGACAGAGAGACATTTGTGTCGAACTGGACCATTTACACTCGAACCATATATCTACTTGATGACAAATGCACACCATTAGTAATACCTCAAGCCACTTTGGAGCTATAAAATGGCTATATGTAAGGCAGAAAAGTGAGAATAATATACAAGGAAATATTTAGAAAGAAACCTGTATGAGAACAGGCAAGAGATCCATTCCAAATTGCTGCAGAAGCTCGGGCTGATCATTTAATAATTTTTCTCGGGAAGAAACCTCCTGAACATTACCATTTGTGTCTTCTTGTTTCCCAGAACTGCTGGCAGGAGACTTCTTGGCAAGAGACCCTTTCATGAACAAATTAGAGCTGGTTGGAAGGGATATTGTTCCTTGTGGCAGTGGAGGGAGAAGCTCATTTGCCAGATTGACGATCTCAAAAATCTATAGCGTTGAAAATAAAACCTTCAAATCTCAGGATAAAAAGCAGTTACTTGACAAAAGATACACAGCATGACCTCAGAAGAGTAACTAAAACAACACTCACAAATCACAAACACAGAAAACTTCAGAATTCCAATGTTGAAATAAAACTACAAGCATGTTCGGCGAAGTAAGATAATAGTATAAAACTACAAGCATGTTCACTCACAAATCTCAAGATAAAAAGGAATTACCTGCTCGGGTGGCCTACTCAAAGCAGGCTGAACAGATGCATTAGCTGAAATGCCAGAACCTAATAGTATCTCTTTCAGAACACCAGTGATCCCCAGGAGAAGCAAAGTTTTAGCACATAGAGGGGACCCACTTGCACAGGTAGAGAGAAGTCGAATTAAGCCCTGTGTGCATTAAGAGTTAAATACGGATATTAGAAGTATATACGCATTAGATAATTTAGATTTGTGCATGCATTGCATAAATGATGCATACCGTGTATGTAGGTGTACTGAGAGATGCTTGTCCACCACCTGAGTTACTGGTAGAGATGAGGGAAGCAGCTTGTGCAACTAGTCCATGGTTGCATAGCTCGTCTAGTTTATCTGGAGATGATGCAAATGCTTCAGCAATTCGAGTCAAACAAACAGAAGCATGCTCCAACACCTACAAACATAACACGTCGTAAAACAAAGGAAACTAAAACCAGAAGTAAATTTATTAACATTGTTTTTAAACTGACTCAGCGACCTTACCTTTGAATCATGATACTGAAGAAGATTGGTCAACAGGGGGACAGCTTCCATCACAAAGTCAGCTGCATCAGAGGGAAGCTTCTTGCACATATTTGCAGCAGTTGATAATGCCACACGCTATAACACAAAATATATGAAGGGACAGAGTAAAATAAAGCTCTTCTCGAGTAGCATTCATAATAACCAAAAAATCAGAAATCTCTAATAGGTTACCTGAACTCCTGTGGAGAAGAAATCCAGATACGAAAGAACAGCCATAAGAGCACCTGCTCGCAAGCAAGCAGTAGGGTGTTCCTGGGATATCTTCTTTAAGGCTTGCAGTGACTGTTTTGATCATAAAATTGATAGATATTAATATGGACAACTAGATAAGTGTCATGCTGAATCAAGAATTGACGTGTTAGAGTAAGCATTATTTATTTCCATTAAAAACAACCACTAGCATGTTATATCGAGCATTAAGAAGTGACAGTCAAGTAACAATTTTTATTCACATTCTCTGCCAACTAACCTGTTCAGCTAAGTCCATATACTCTATTGTAAGCAACCTAGCACAAAAGCAATTAACAGCTCCATAATGCACTACAGCAGCACATGAAGAAGGCAACACGTCACAAAGGTGAGTCAGCGCCCTGGCCGCCAGAAGCATGATATCAGGGTTGCTCTCATGGTTCAGCAACCCAACTAGTATAGGCACAAACGAGTCCACAGAGAATGTACTAAGCGAGTCCTCAGTCCCAATAGAGAGCATCTCACAAAGCTGCGTCAAAGCTTCAACCTGCTTTCCCTCCTCTCCATCGGCCCTCAACCCAGACAAGATCTTCTTCAACCTCCCGCTCTGATGAGAAGACGATGCAGACCCCATTCCCGAAGACGGCAACAGATCATCCAACCCAGCCCCTAGCTTCCTCAACAGCCCCTGAAGGGCACTACTAGCAGAAGTCAAATTCTGGTGCAAAATCCCAACACCACCTTCACTGTCATTGTCATCATCCTCATCATCATGATCTTCACCACCTCCACCTCCACTGTCCATATTCAACCCTAAGCTCCTCTCTATCTCTCTCTCCCTAGCCCTAGCCTCGTGCTCCTTCTCCTTCCCTTTATCTGAATTGTCCTTATCCGATCTCTTCCCCCGGCGGCGCGAGCCCGAGGATTCATTGGTGGAGTCCATTTGGGTCCGGGAACGGGTCAATTTCGGTGACGGAGACGACGACGACGCAGAGAGACGAGGGCGCTTGGTGGTGGGAGCTGAGGAAGAAGAAGATTGGGCTGCTGAGGAAGCCTCCGCCCGCTTCCGGCTACGAGTTTCCATACAAAGCAACGCCTTCTCGGAGAATCGCGAGCATCGAAGAACACCCAATTGATCCCTATAATCGAAAAAGTGGATCTTGATGCTTTCTGGGGACGGAGAGGAGCGAGCTTTGCAAACCCTAGAATCTTCTTCTTCTTGAGCAAGAGAGTGAAATTGAATCGGGTATTTGAAATCGGACCCTTGAAATGACCTCCCTGTACTTCCAATCACCTCATGTGTGTACAATCGATAGATTTGGGCGAGTGCAAGAGACAGAGAGCTGAGAGGTGATTCAGCAAACCCTAATTGCAATGGCGTAACGGTGGTGAAATGGAGACGAAGAGGGGATTTTATATTTTATTTATTTATTATCAAAATAAAAGTATGTAATATTCTTTTACCACCATAATGGGTTTATCTTGGACTCGAAATCGAATCGAATTAAATAGAACCATATATAAAATTTAAGAATAGTGGATAAATGGTAGGGCGGCTCAAAATTGATTAATCCATATTGAAATCAAAACTAAAAACTAAATCGATCAATTTTATCTCTAATTTTTTGAACTAAAAATTGGTATCAAACCAAGAAATTAACCGACCAGTTTTATTGAATGATTTTCCGGTTAAAATGGAAATGGTTTTGAATAAAATTTGTGCTTCAAAACCATGTCAAACCAAACAAGCTTTGTTGGCTGCTGCACGTGAATGCCTGATGAGCGTCGATTTGTGGAAATTAATGATTGATATTTAGTCACGTATGGTGTATTAAACCATCTCTAATTTATTCAGTTGATCACGATTTTATATACATAACTAGTATTGAACCTTTTTTTCTTCTGGTTCTTGAGTGTAAGAACCGAGACCAAACTACTTTCGATTTCAACATTTTCGGTTCCAATTATTTTTTTCAACAGCTCTAATAAATGATTTGGTCCTAATTATAATTTCAAGAAAACATTGCTTTGCGGATAAGTTTGGGTTCTCATAAATAAGAAACTACATTTAACATGAAAATAATTGAATTAGCTAAGTGGACACGTGTAGTTATGTCATCCTCTAACGTGTATATTAAGTGTCTTTCTTTGTTGTGCATCACTCGCCTTCCTCATTTTTCTAATATCTGCAAACCTTAAGTTTCATAGTATTATATATTTTCCAATTTCGATTGTGTGTCTTAATATAGTTTAATATTACATTGAATGAAGTAAAATTGTATAATTAGTAAAAAGATAATCTCTATAGGTGTAATTTGATCCATAGTGGGGTCCAAAATGAAAACTTATTTTTCACGCTCTTATCCGGTTATAAGTTAAGAACCACCCGTAGTCATGAACGGTTATAACCGAATGGCCAAAAACCAATGACTTCGATTATGATTCCTTAGATTTAAGAACCGTAATGACCAATTCGGTCTGATTTCTGGCCGGTTCGGTTCTTAAACCATTAGAGCAAGTGCATTCCATCTATACTATTGGGCCCTCTCGAGCCCATCTCAGGCCCAACAACGGCCCAGGTCCAGATAATCGTTGTCGGCAAAGGACGAGCTGATCAGGAGTACTCGACTCCACCACAAAATCGCTGCACCTTACATGTCCAGACCACGCTCTAAGCTCCTATTGGTCAAAGCAGTCAAAACGTTCACTTTCAATCATCTGAACCAACTACAAGAAGACACGTCACCACTACACGTACACAGTCTCAGTGGGTCTGAAGCGACCGAAGGCCCAAACAAAGAGAAAGAGAGAATCAATACTTTCGGGATAAACGCTTTTAATTACAATTAATTCTCGATTTTTGTCTCTGTCGTTTTCGTTCAAGAATCGTCACTTCCGCGAGGTGTGAGTCGGATCTTTTCAACACCTGTCAACAACCCATATCGTACTAGAAGCTGCATCGACCATTATGTCACACCCCAAATTTAGAAGAAGATAAGAAAATATCTCAAATTGTGTGTTTCTGGGTCCAGCCATTGTGTTTTTCTTGTCATTTTCGAATCTGGGTGGTGGCAAAAACTTTGTTTTTAGGTGAACCAGAGGGTTCTGGAAGTGGGTTTTTTTTTCTGGGTTTTGTGTGGTGTGGTTTCTGGGAACTGGGGAGGAAAGTGGTTTTTGGGATATGGGTTTTTTCAGTTTTGTGTTGGGTTTGTGTGGATTTGGAGTTGGGTTGTCTGGGGGTCTTGTGCTTGGGTATTTCTTGTTCATCTACTTTCAGCCTACTGTTGTCAAGGTCTGTTCACTGATCTCCATCTATCTCTCTCACTCACTAACTGTGCATGTGTATGATTTTTGCTTGTTTTGCTTTTTTTGTTTGATGTTGAGTTGATTACTCTTTGTTGTTGGATCTTTTAGTGGCAATTTTTGTATGCATTGAACTGTTTGCTTGCCCAAAAGGGAATAGTTTAAAGAAAAGGAAACTTGCAACCTTGCTAATGTTTAAGTGTCAGTAATTTAGTGAACTTTTTCATGTAGTTCTTTGTAGGGGTAATTAGTCTAGAAGTTTTAGAATGTGGGGTTGGTATCAGTATTGAAGGTTTGAAACTGCAAACATGATTTCTATAGGAATGTTACACATTGGAATGAAGAGACGAATTCAAAGACTCTCACCGTGGTGGACAAATTCCCCTTAATCTTTGGTTGTCGTATTATGTTCCTATAAGTTGACTATGTTAGTGGTCAAACATTGTTGGCAATGGCAGCATCTATGGTATATATGTTTTATGAAAAATGAACTTTCTATATGAGATTAAAACACTTGATTTTGAAACATTGTAATCGGTTCGGCGCAATCAGTGTTCTTGCATCGACATGAATGGAATGGCCCATTCTAAGATCAGTTGTTGTCTTGGAGAGACTTGGGGCACTGGATCCACTTAAGATGATCAGATTTTTCATCTCATGCTTAGACAGCCATGTATTTCAGTCATTATGGGTGGATGTAGGGGTTAAAGATTGTAAAAACTTTGCATATGTTTATGGATTGTGTATTAACAATATATTTCATTTCTATTATTGAGATTTTACCTTGTGAATTTATTTCAACTGGTTTACGGATGGCCTGGTCAGGATCCTGAGATTCGTCCACTAGCCGAGCAAGACTCAGAAACCTTGCAGCGGTTGCTTCCTGAGATACCCCTTTGGGTAAAAAATCCAGATTATGATCGGGTATGTAATTAGTGTCTGCATCTTTGTTATTGTGCTATTGTTTAGAGTAGGTTCCGTTCTTTCTGTGCTTGGGCTTAGAAGTCAGGATTGGTAGTTACTTAAGAAACTATTAGCAAGCTTTTTACTCGTAACAAGCAGAGGTATGAGAATTTTCGTAAATAGAGTTACGTTCAAAATCCCTGTCTGTACTCATTCAGAGAGATTTCTTGGAATTCTCGATTGAGAGATGGTTTTAGCATTGAAAAACAAGCATATCATTCCGCTGTATTGACGATGTTGCTGTTTGATAATATATTTTCTTCCTTTCATGTGAAGGTTGACTGGCTAAACAGGTTTATTGAGTTAATGTGGCCATATCTCGACAAGGTTCATTTCCCCACATCTAGCAATTCTAAATAGTATCTGATTGCTTACGAGTGTGTTCATTAGCTCTAAACTTTTTCCTTTCCATGAAGGCTATTTGCAAAACCGCAAAGACCATTGCAAAGCCTATTATTGCTGAGCAAATTCCCAAATATAAAATTGATTCTGTTGAATTTCAAACACTCACATTAGGGTCCTTACCACCAACTTTTCAAGGTTAGTAGATCTTGTTCATTTTCTTTTATGAGTTATTATCATCCGAATGTCACTATCATGTCACCTCATGTGCATGAATATCCTATCCTTGTCAGGTATGAAAGTCTATGTTACCGACGAGAAGGAGTTGATTATGGAGCCATCTTTTAAATGGGCTGCAAATCCTAATGTTTGTGTTGCCGTGAGAGCATTTGGGTTGAAGGCAACTGTTCAGGTTATTCCCTTGTTCAACCATGCCAAGGGTTATACTTTTATTACCGTTGATTGTCAGTTGCATCGCGTGTACTGAATGTCTACCTTGTGCTGTCTTTCAGGTGGTGGATCTACAAGTTTTTGCCGTGCCACGTATCACTCTGAAACCCTTGGTTCCAAGCTTTCCCTGTTTTGCGAAAATCTGCGTGTCTCTGATGGATAAGGTTTGTGATAGTGGAAATATTATTAAATTATACTAAGACTTAATTTCTTGTATACGGGAACCAAACATCCCAGACATGTCTTTTCAAGTCAGTTATTTTCATCAACAATAATTTAAATTATTAAATAGCAATACTGCTGGCTGGGAATCGGAACCAATGACCTCATGCTTATTACATGAGGTATCTGCCACTTCACCCACAGCTTTTAGTAACCCTTTCAAGTCGTTACATTCTTGGATTCTTGTATGTGGGAACCAAATATCATACATGCCCTTCCAAGTCAGCACAAGATCACCTCCCACATAACATGGGTTCTTGTTGGGCAAAGGTATTATACACACTATTTCATTTCCTTTAAGGACACTGACTGACTAAATTTTAGGAGATAAGTTGCATCCAGATAGCCTTATATTACTTTCTATGGAAGTCATATACTGGACAGATTTATCGGCTATGGATAACTGCTATTGGCATGGGAACTTTTAAACATAATTAAAAAAAGCACCTAATACTTACATAACACCCACAGTTCGCTTGTCTAGATGCAAACTTCTCACAGTGGTAGTATATACAAGGCACCTTAAAAGGAGCATCCTGGCTAGGTCTGTATGAGTGGTCTTCTAGAGACTGCCACTTGCTGCTATGCTAGAAAGTATTAATTGTTTTTATTTGCTTTTGAAGCCACATGTTGACTTTGGTCTGAAGCTGATGGGTGCTGATCTTATGTCTATACCCGGTCTCTACAGGTTTGTCCAGGTACATACCTTGCTCTCTTCTTCCTATCTGCTTTACTTCCATGTTTTGTACTCATGCTGGCCAAATTTATTTACATGTGAAGTATTGAGGTTTGAGCCTTTCGCAAATATTGCACTGTTTAGACATTTGAGTACTGCATTTACTATTTAGTATTAAAGAAGGCGATAATTTGGTCTCTAGGATACGTGGCTAACTTGGGAATTTGTTAGTTCTCTTGGTTAGTTCATTTATGATGCAACGAATTCAGAAGCAATGGGTATACCTTTGACATCTTCGGTTGACTAGGTTGTTTGACGAGTCCACCCAAGTCGTGAAAAGACTTGTCTAATGTGCTCGTTTCGGGATACAATTCAAAAGCAGTATATCGTCATTTTTTTTGGCTGAGAGTGACTCGCTTTTCGGGATCCTGCTCACTCTTTTATATATATTGCTCTTTTGCTGATAAAAAAGTGATCATTTCAGAATAATAAATTAAATATATTTTGCACCCGAAACTAGGAAACTATTCTTCCATTCTTAATCTTTAATCCATTTTTATCTTTTTTGACTCAGTTTGAACTGAGCTAAGAATTCTCTCGTTTTGCAGGAGCTTATCAAGACTCAGGTCGGCAATATGTATCTATGGCCAAAAACACTCGAAGTACAGATGATGGATCCGGCAAAGTATGTTCCTGAATGCTGCTTAAACCTTGCTATGCCATTTCTAATTGTTGATTCTGTGATTTGACTAATTTATTTATTGAGAATTGCAGGGCGGGGCAGAAGCCAGTCGGTATTCTCCATGTCAAAGTTCTGAGGGCAATAAAACTGAAAAAGAAAGATTTCATGGGTGCGTCAGATCCTTATGTGAAACTAAAGCTGACTGATGAGAAGCTCCCGTCGAAGAAAACTACTGTGAAGCACAAGAATTTGAACCCTGAATGGAACGAAGAGTTTAATTTGGTTGTAAAAGATCCAGAGACACAGGCGTTAGAGCTTAATGTATATGATTGGGAGCAGGTATATTTTCTTTTTAACTTGCCCGCTACAATTCTAATTCCTTTCTGAAATTGCAAAACTCGAGCTGACTATTAATTTCCGTAGGTGGGCAAGCATGACAAGATGGGCATGAATGTCGTTCCGCTGAAAGACCTCACCCCCGATGAGACAAAAATAATGACTCTCGATCTCCTAAAAAATATGGACCTAAATGATGCCCAAAACGAGAAATCTCGTGGACAAATTGTCGTGGAGCTGACATATAAACCTTTCAAAGAGGATGAGCTGGCAGCGGGCGCTGGTGATACAGATACTGTTCAAAACGCTCCTGAAGGAACACCTCCTGGTGGAGGTTTACTCGTGGTTACGGTTCATGAAGCCCAAGATCTTGAAGGAAAGCACCATACCAATCCATATGTACGGCTTCTCTTCCAAGGGCTCGAGAAGAAAACTAAGGTACATAATATATATATATATGGCAAAACTGCGATTTAGTATTGAAAGCTACAGGGACAAAAATCTCTTCCCGCGTATAATACATACTTCTTGTGTATAGTCATGTAGTTCTTTTCTAACTTTTACAGCACGTAAAGAAAAACCGGGATCCTAGATGGGAAGAGGAGTTTACATTCATGCTGGAAGAACCTCCCACCAATGAAAAAATGCATGTTGAAGTTTATAGCACCTCATCAAGGATTGGCCTACTGCATCCCAAGGTATCACTTGCAATTTTCTTTGTTTCCTTCTCGACTTATGTATTTTGAATTTGAAATCGGGTACATAATTTGATTGCAGAACATACCATTTTAATTTCTATGAAGTATATCACTATGACACCATTTTCACCCCCTTTAAGTTCTTGAAAAATATATATGCCATAAATTGTATAAAATGAATATTTTAGTTGAAAGTTGGAACTCCATAAATTGTTATGGATTGACATTCCTGTTTTAGACTGGAGTGTATAAATCAATACATCATTAAATTGACCAAACATTGTAGGGAAGTTTGTGGCTGGCTAATAATAACTTTTACGCGCTTCACATTATTTTTCTATGTTTCCACAACTTATTTATTTAGAATTTGAAATCGAGTATATAATTTGAAAGGCAGAACATACCGTTCTAGTTTCTATGAAGTATATCACAAATACAATCATTTCTTCAGCAGGAGAGATGTTACTTGGAATTGTCTATATGCCATAAATTTTATGAAATAAGTTGTCTATATGCCATAAATTGTACAAATGACTATTATAGTTGAAAGTTGAAACTCTAAAAATTTTTATGCCTGTTTTAGACTATGGAAGCAATATATCATTAAATTCACCAAATATTGTAGGGAACTTTGTGGCTGGCTGATAATAACTTTTACGCGCTTCACATTATTTTTCCCGCCCTCGTCTTGAATTTGCTTGAAATACTATATCATACGCGTTCTTAGCTTTGTTTTGTAACTGAGAGACTGTTGATACTGAATCAGGAATCTTTGGGATATGTTGATATCAATCTCGCTGATGTCGTCAGCAACAAAAGAATCAATGAGAAGTTCCATCTAATCGACTCGAAGAACGGGAAAATCCAGATAGAAATGCAGTGGAGAACCTCCTCGGCCTGAGTCAGATTTGCTTGTTTTTGTTGGAGCTCTTGTTGGAGTTGAGACCTTGATCCTGGAAATCAGTTTCTTTGTACATCGCTGTAGTTAATATCAGTGTGAAACTGTGAATTGAATTTTATGGTTCAATTAATCCTTTAATCAGATTTATTTTTCGATTAATTTTCAACATTGATTTTAAATATCAGTTTCATAAGAATGAGAATCAATAGCATTCAACATGAGAGACTGTTATATAAACAATAGCATCCAACATGAATGAGAATCAGGTTGACTTCTGAAAATGATGTTACTAATTTTCAATGCTCAAAAATCTCCAACAACTATAATATTACTTCCACTAGTAAAGTAGAAGAGTAGACAGAGATACAGATAATGTAATCAAACTCAGAAATTAAGTTTTGATAGTACTCAGATTCATGACAACAGGTTGAGCATTGCTAATGTATATGAAAATACAAATCACTTTCTCAATCCCTCCAGCGATTCCCACAGTTTGGGTTGCAGCAAACGAAAAACAGCGTCATACCCTCCTCTCCACGAGCAGTTGCCTGGAAGAAGACAGCTTCTCCATGGTTGCATAGAGAACAACGCACAGATTTCGTGCGAGGCAGAGTTGGATCCGCGGCAACATCCTGCAACACTTGGGTGCGTTCCCCAACAGCATGATGTATCTCATTTCGATATACACAGTTGTTATCAGCAACCTCCTGCATCATATTAAACAAAATTTTCACATCCACATGTGCAAGCAAAGCCTACTTCTCTCCTCTTCGCCAAAAACAACTTTCATTAAGCAAAGCCATTGAATCAAGTAACCAAACTAGTCGGAAAAGTTCAATTCATTATGCATATGAGCCCCTCCATTCCAAATAAACGTCATTATGCATAGATTAACATCAATAGCAATGTATATGCAGTTATCACCACATGGTGGAAAAGAACGAGTCTTTTTCAGAGGGTTGACAGTGTTTCTACAATGATTTCAGTTTAATTTGGTTGGTGTGGCGCTACTATTCCGTTAAACCAACCAATGAAAGCAAAACACACCGCTAAGTTACCAAACTACATGGATGAAAAAGACAGATGTATGACAGCTTAAACCAAACACATTTTGAAATTATTTTCAATTACAACTGAAAAAACCAAAAAAAAAGCGGAGTTCTTTAGAAATTATAAGCCTGAACGAAACATATTCTATATTCTATGAATAATTAGTGTATATGAAGAAGAATTAGACACAAAAACAATGCCCTTTCAACCAAACAATTAGTTCAAGAATTCCCACACTTACATTCCTATTCTAAATTAAAAGGGGTCTATCACAACCGAATTCTTCCCAGCTTTTTCTATTTCGTTGAACCAATTCTTATCCAAGTTACATATGAACAACGAGGGCGAGCAGACCCCGGCGCGCTGTGCACATTACATATATGAAAATCAGTATACCTATTATAGTGGCAGGCTTATCTATATTACATTAATCACCATAACTAATACAATACAACAACCTAGTGAGGTTTTAAGGCTAATAAATCATAAGATTACCTAACTCAATTCAAATTAGGGTTTCAACCACATTTCGAAGCTCAACACAATCACACAATCACAATCACGAGTGGGAAAAGAGAAACCCTAACCTGGTGATCGCAGTTGCGGCAAGCGTAGAGTAGGATTTTCTGCTCCTTGTCCTCCTTAGGGTACAGAATGTTGTTGCTGAAGAACACAAAAATCGTAAACATGAGAACAAGAACGAAAGCAACGAGATCTGAGTAAGGGTCGAGCAGAGCAGTGAAAATGTGACCATTCGCGGCAAAATTTCATGGTACTCATGTTGACGAAGACGATGGGTCTCGTTCACTGCGAGAGGTTTATCGTCGCTTTCCCAGTACGCGAAGCTCTTCTGATGAATCGGCGAGCGAGCGACGATGAAGACTCTTTAAACGACGTCGCGGAGCTCTCGATGGTGAGCCCCTTGAACGGCGTCGTGTTGACTCGTCCTGACCAGCTCCAAAACGCTGTCGTTTTGTTCATTCGCTTTTCAACCCGTCGTGCTGGGAAATACCTTAAAGTCTTGTGTTTTTCTTGTTACTTTGGAATTTGGGTGGAGGCAAAAACTTGTTTCGGGGGTTTTGGAAGTGCGTTTTATCTGGGTTTTTTGTGCTGTGGTTTCTAGGGCGATATTTTCCGTCCTTGACGAGAATCCTCGAAATCGAACGGGAAAGAGACGGGGAATTTTTGAATCCGAACGGGAACGAGGCGGAGACGGGGTGAAGTATTCTTGTCCTGCTCCACCTCGATCCACCCCGATATATTAAAAATATTTTTTTAAAACACATTTAATGAAGATAATATCTTTAAATAAATGTTTTGTATCAAAATAATATTTTATAATACATTTTTAATGAAATAATCATATTTAAACTATATTTTTTTATACGAATTTTGTTAAAAAATAAATATATTTTGACATTATTGTGGGTTGGAAATGGAAAACGGGGAATCCTCTCCCCCGTTAGATTTGGGAAATTCTCGCCTCATTTCTAACGGAGACGGAATTGTCAAATTCGCCCTGAACCCGCTCTATTGCCAACCCTAGTGGTTTCAGAGGATTGAGGAGGAAAGTGGTTTTTGCCTTTTGGAATGTCTTTTTTTTAGTTTTGTGTTGGGTTTGTGTAGATTTTGATGAAGAAAGCTATTAATTTTTGTGGTTTCCTTTTTCTATTTCATATGACACTAATCTTGTTTTCCAGTTTCTTATAATGAAAATAGAATATAATTAATATCCATTGCATGTTATCTCAATAATGTTCATTTTCAATTCATATCGGGTACAGGTAGCTAGTAGAATTGGGATTGAGTCCCTTAGTAGTGTTTAGGGAACTTAATAGTATATAAGAAAGACTGTTCAGATGTTTTAGTTTCTAATCACACTATCTTGATAACCTTAATTATGAAGTTTTGAAGATCAAAGAAAATTTATCTAGGAACAGAACAAAAATGTTGAACGATATGAGTATCTACTATCTACACATGAACTAGTCTTTTTTGTAGGATAAACTTGCATAGAATTAAGTTTTACAGAAAAAAAAAAAGAAGTTATCAGCAGTAATTAATCAACAATGCTGGCGGGGAGAGAGTTTTACTTAACTTCCCTTATCTATTTGCACATTTACAAAGATACTTCAACTGTATTAAAGTGATATACTCATTTAATTTCTTTGATTAATTTAAATGGGTAGACTTGAATCACATATCAAGGTTACTGCAGTCACAAGATTCTCTTATATGTCTCTTAAGGACTCTTAGGAATCATAAGTTTAGTGCTAACTTGCTTTATCATTGCATAGTCGATCTTAAATCTTAGTAGACAACTTGCTGATAAAAAAAGAAGATTCTCTTGTACGGAAAAGTAGCGTCATTACTTAGGCGTATGTCTGTGTGTATTCATTGCGATTTGTATATCCCCAAATTCTCTCTTGCTTTATACAGATTTGAAATGTGTTAAACTTAAACTGTTGATAAGCACAAATGCTAATGCTAATGCTAATCCTGTCCTGTAACTATTGGAGATTTTTTTCACATTCTGATCAGCTGATGCAAAGGCCTTATTCAGGCATTAACCTGAGCATAACTGAAAGTCCATGTTGGCCTCTAGGTTGGTTGAAATAGGTGAAGTTTAGTTTCAGCCCATAATTTTAGGTGCCGTTTATGGGGTACTAATTAATCTAGTGTCAGGTAGAGAACAATTAGCTTGACCAACCACATTTAATTAGGGCCAGTGGTTGCTGGAATAACTTATATTCTTCAGAGACTATGCATTGCAGCAGCATCAGATAAGAAGCAAGAAGATGAAGTGAACTGTGGTTCATAGGATGTAATAAAGGGACATTGAGAACTATGGTATTTGCTTTTTATGGGACACTCTTATAATCTTGCACACCTTTGATACTTCGCTTGGAAATGGAATAGCCTACACAAACACATGATACATTTTTAGGTCATGTGGTATTTGCAAATACTGTTACCTGTTGATAGAATCTTATAGTTGTTGGTTCTAACCAGTATTCTAAAAAACGCTAAGCACTAGTTGAATAGAGAGGGCTTTGGGACTGATCGAAAAATAAATATGATTGAATAATTAATCGAGAATTATAGAGGATTAGTCGGGGGTATACTGGGGTCTTTTACCAAGGAGGAGCACCCCGTGAGGAGACTCATATACACATTAGAGTTAACTTTTGACCCCAGAAGACTGGTATAGTTTGTCTTCACTCTAATATATATATAAACTTTCATTTCACCTCATACACTTCCAATGTGAGACATTAGCTCAAGTGTGCATTTCAACTGTTATAACATGGTTCTTTGTAGGGATGACAAAATCCACTAAGTTGATGTGGATCTTGTATCCCGACCCCACAAGATAGAGGACAAGATTATTAAATTTCCCCTAAACCTGTTACAGAGGTTCAATAATTGCGATCAGATGGGACATAAGACATCCATACAGGATCATTAAATTTGCTCTGAACATATTTCGGGATCTGATAACTACGACTCGACGGGATGGAAGATGGAGATCACTGATCCAATCCTACATGTTGCTATCCTTTTGGAATCAAGAAGATGGCTTCTTTTAGGTGTGATTAGCACATGGAGGCCATGAGCAACATGATTAAAGGTAGGTAAGGTTTCAGGATTTGGTTCATGAGTCTCAATACATAAGCACATGAATGCACATAAAGATGGTGTGCTTGCTGTCTCCCAATCCATTCCGCGGTGTGATTATTTTTATTGTCAAAACTCAAACCCCCATTCCTCAGGACCCCCAAAAAACCTATGTTTATTTGGTGACTTGGATTTGTTTTCATGTGCTTGTACTTACCATTGTGCCAATCAGCATTAAGTAGGGTCTGGTTTGGTGCTAAATCAGAACCTGACTGATTTGTCAAATGATGACATTGCTTTTTTGTTGTGCGTAATTTGGGGTACATTTTGGACCTAGAACCAGTCTCGAATTAAAAACCAAAAAATATTTAAAAATGAAAAATTGAAATTATGGTTAATGATTTGGTTTTCATTCACTTTTGGTTTGATTTTGACTCTCAAAACTAATAATTGCCGATTAGCCGGTAAGAATCGAACTGATTCATAGCGCCACATGTCAACCTCTCGTCCACCCACGTATACTATTTATCTTTTATTGTTATTTTTGTTCGCAAGCAAATGGTTTTCGTTAGTATTTTTAAAGATTGTAAATATAATATTTTTGGCTATAATTGGGCCCAAATTTAATTCAGCATATAAATCAAGTCTAAATTATATAATAAACAAACTACTCGGTTTTAATCGGATATAACCGAGAATCGAATATGAGAAACTCAGTCAAAATTAGACTATTTCTTCACGTAACAGTTCTGAATATGGTTTCAATAATTGAGGAACCGAATGGTTGGGAGTTCTGTTCCGAAACCTTGACCACCCATACATATGTGGGTCTTACATAGGAGGAGCACCCAAAGAAAACACATATACACAATAAAATCTATATTTGACCCAAAAGACTAAATTATCATGTCTAGGATCCAATGTGTATATAAACTCTTTCTTAACCCAGTAATCTTTTGAGGTGTAACTTTGAGCTCACACGTGAACTTAACATAAATCAAGTCTAAATTATAAATAAAAAAAACTAACCGGTTTTAATCAGATATAATCAAGAATCGAATCTAATAATCACATTCAAAATTAGACTATTTCTTCTGTAACAATTCTGAATATAGTTTTAATAATTGAGGAACCGAAAGATTGGGTTTAGTTCCGGAACGGTGACCACCCCTACATTTTATGATTATTATAAGCTTGGTTAAGAAAACTTGTTGCTGAGCTTGAGGGTTGGGTTGTGTAAAAAGGAGAAAATGGAAGTACTTTCTTGGAAATTAAATCATAAAAATCATGGGTGGCTTTCATTTTCAACATCAAATTGTGGCAGGAGCCAGAAAGGGTTAAAAAAGTAGGTGAACAGAATCAAATAATTACACAAGTACCTTGCAGAAAAAATAATTACACAAGTGGACCTCTCTCTCACACACAAACACTAGTCTCTAGACTCTCTACACCATAGAAACTCAAGTGGATGGTAAGATTTGAGGATCATGGTGATTCTAGAGCATGTGTGGTGGTGACGAGGGAAAAAAGGGAAGCAAATTGGAGGAGATATTGACTTTTTAATTGTAGATTTTTATATGTTCAAAAGTTTTTGTAGAGTTTATTGTATTTTTTAAATTTAATTTAAACGAATGTATAACTTGGTATATTATTGATGTGTTGTTTACATTAAGAGAGATCCTTAATCAAAACTAATAAAAAAATTTAATAAAATTGGTTTTCTAAAATATCAGACTTGTTCGATTAATTTTCAATTAATTTTTGATTAATTTCTAAAATACATTCTTCACCCAACTAATGTCTAACACTTTATAAAACACTGCATGACAATCATACATTATAACTAATATGTAATAAAAAGGTATGAAGACTGTATTAAGATAGTCGATGACCTATTTTAAATCATAACAACATTTCATCTCCAAATCTTACTATAGCCAACATCTGAAGGCAGATTTAGAGAATGAACAAACCAGAAGAGAGACGCGATTTGAAAATTAAATAATCATTTAGATTTTTAACACGTATTTTCATACCTTTAATTAGATATAATCCTAAGAATGGTATATAATTACACAGGGGACAAGTCAAATACAAACAGGGGTAGAAATGCAAACCGTCCGAAACGATAGATATGGAGTATGCACTGGTAGAATCAGTGCATTAATTGGATCACTAGTACTTTGTTGTCACGTGTCGCGCGCTGAAACAAATCTTTTCCTATTTTGAGTGATTCAATTGATGGTAGAAGTTCAGACATTTTACCAAATTTATGTTAGAATGTATACCGAATTACATATATTTATGTGTCATTATTTCTTAAATTTTCTTGTGAAAGGTTATGGAGTGAGAAATAGAAAGAAGAAAAGAAAAGAAGTGGAAGGTGAGCCAAAACCCACAAGACAACCTCAACCACATCCACACTCATATCTTTCCTACTCTCCCTTTTCTTTCATCATCTTGCTTTTGAACCCAACCTCCAACCCTTCTAGAAGCTCCTCTCTCTCACAACCACCATCTCCTACACATAAGCACAAAAATAGATAAATCATTACAACATTTCCTTCCCCAATGCCCACCACAACAAACTTACCACTTTATTAAACCATACCAAATATTTTACAATATAATAAAATTCCTCTCTTTGCAAAACCATGAATCTCACTAGCTTCATGCCCAAATCTAGCATTATTTGCAACTCTAAACCCTAATCTCTAACCAAAATCATTTAAATTTAAATACATATAACTATATATAAATCAATTATTCATATATTTCTTCTTTACACCCATTTTGATATTCACCACATAACCAAAAATTAAATTTAAAGTGAGATATTTAGGGGGCAGAGCTTTCAAAAGAAGTGTATGATATAGTGAGTGGGTGTTGCTGGTTCCAACAAATAATAAAA
>JAYMTP010000860.1:0-28392 GCA_036897365.1 Geranium brycei | reverse complement strand
ATTTTATGGTTTAGCCTAAAAAGAGTTTAATTGTGTATAATTTTCACCATAAATTGAACAATGTATGAATATCACATTAATTGGATCTAATTGGGCAAAATTATACAATTATACCAGAGAACCGGACCCTTAATTTCACAATTAATCATTCAATTGGGTCTAATTGGGTAGAACTGGCAACCGGACCGTAGAACCGTTCCTAGAACCGGACCGATACCCACTTATTGGGTCTTTATTTGGGTCTCCAAAATGAAGAACCGATTGATTCGATCCGATCCGGTTCTGGCCGGTTCGGTCCGGTTCGAGAACCGTGCACAGCCCTAGTGCAAGCCCATCATAATATAATAGGGATAATGACACTTTGTTACACCTAACTATCGCAAAATGACACTTTCATACCCTGAATTAATATGTAGATTGATATAATATGTAACAAAATTGATTTTTTTGTCATTATCCCTAATATAATATGTAGATTGATTTTTTTTGTTATTTTAGTGAGTTACACTTCGATCGTTTCTAAAGTGACACCACAACGGTTTGAGGCACGTATTTTATGTTTATAAATGATTTTTGTATACACAGATATAGATGGTTTGTGTTTATAAATCATGAAATTCACCTACACCTCTCAGCGAATTAACTGAATTGTCCGACAATCTCAGTGAGTAAGCCCCTCTCTCTTATCAAAATTGATGCCAAAATTCCCAAAATCATAACAAAGAGCTGTCGATTATCATTTGTACTTGTGTTGGTCAATTGTTGGTGTTTCGAGCGAGACTAATGGCGATTGAATGACTCAAATCTCACCTAAGTGTAAATAGTGTAAAATGTGTATAGTTGAGTGTATTTATCCGTACTTTTCCCTTTGATCTATTTGGAATCATAGAGTTTAAATTATATAGAATAAAGTGTATATAAATCTTAAACTCGACCTATTTAACTTATCTTCTTAATATTTTAATATCTGTTACCACTCTCTATAGTAATATATAGGGGCGCATTCGGCAACAAACAACTGTAGATAGTCCAAACATCCAAACGTTTTTCAACCGTTGGATCAGTGAAGATCTGAACGCGCGTTGTCTCAGCGTGCGACGGGTGGCAGCAAGGTTCTACAGCGCACACGTAAGTAGGGGTGTTAAAAAAAACCGAACCGACCAAAACCGACCGAGCCGAACCAAACCAAAAAATGGTTGGTTCGGTTTCGGTTCAATTAATCAAAACCGAACCGACCGACTCCGGTTCAAATTATGATGAATCTTTCGGTTTATGCTTCAATTTAGGGTGTTTTTCAATTGGATTTTTCTTTTTGGGCTTTATTAACGTTTTGTTTTAATTAGTGTAAAATTATTATACTTAATTCCTCTAAAAACCGACCGAAATCTAATCATTTTTTGCTTGATTTATGAATTTTTTTGGTTTTGTGGTTGATTTTCGGTTCAAACCGAAAACCGACCGAATTTTGTTGATTTGATTTCTTCAAGAACCGAACCAGTCGGTTCGGTTTTGGTGTGGATACTTAAGAATTGCAAAATTTTCACGGTTGTTCGTTCCGTTAATTTTCGTTAGTTTTTTTTATTTGTGATAAAAAGAACAAATTACCCCTTAGTGTCTTTTAAATTTTCATTCTTATCTTTTGACTCTCTCTCACTTTTCTCTTCCTCTCTTCTATCTCCGTCTCACTCTTCAGACCATCTGTTCTACGACTTTCAATTCAATCAAAGGGTTTTTTTCTTAAAATTTTTCTTCGTTTTCAATTCGATATCTCTGAGATAAGAATTTTCATGTTATTCAAATTCAGATGATTTTCAGAAGAGGGAGAGGGAGAGAGAGTCAAAGGGTATGGATTTGAAAAATTAAAAGGCTTTGAGAAGTAACTTAATCTTGTCACAATTAAAAATGAAAAAGTAACATAAGTTAACGGATGAGTAATAGTGAAAATTCTGCAATTCTTGAATACCTACCGAGTGAAAAAAATAATATTTATGTGTAGTCATGTGCAAGACACCTAAATTCAGGTGTAGTCATATTATATTTATTCTATAAAAAAACCACAGTTTTTTGTTACTGATACAATAATAATCTTAAGAACTCTTAAAAATCACAATTTTAGTTTTATTTTACTCAATCATAACATAGTCGAGCCAAAATCTTCATACAGACCTTACCAATAATAAAATAAAGATACCGTTTTCCTTTGATTTATCGACTTGGCTAGTTCTCTCCGTACAATATGGCCAAAGGCAAAGGTAGTGGGTATAGTTGACAATAAAGTAGTAGTAATATTATCCTATTGTTGAGCTTGAGCCCGTGATTGAGGTAGGTTTTTCATATATACATGGCTTGTGACTCTTTCACTAGCTCAGCTACACAACACGACATGACCATACTCAATTAGTCCTACTTTTTACGACTTTAATGAAACAAGACAAACCTGATTTCCATCTTTTGTCTTGCACATACATATATCCAAATCTAGCTTGTCGGCCATCAAATCTTCTCCCATTTCATTTCATTTCATTTAACTTTAGTTTGTTTGGTATCAAATAAGATACATGCAGTACAAACTTCTTTTCTGTAGAAGATGAACTTATAAACAACACATTAGGAATTAGAATCCGAAAAACAAGTATTTTTCTATCAATCAATTCAGTTCATGAGATAGACTGTTCAAATCAAATTTCATTTGTACTCTAATACTTGGGTTTCATGTACAGTATACAATACTTGTTGTACTCCTCAAGCGGACCATCCCTTTTGCAGATAATGCAGGCCATATTTCATTCACCAAATCCTGCACGCACATTACTCACTCCATTAATTACATATATATATGCCGTTAAAAAAATACACATATTTATTGTTATGGCAATATGGATGATATAATCTAACAATGAGAAAATATGCACTGTGATGTTACAATCCGTAGCAATTCAAACATCTCTCCCACAATAGTGGTTGACTCAACCTATAGGTAACTCAAAAAACATCAGTACAAGAAAATGAAAACACAAGTCCCTCTGCAGCGGAAGCAATTTGCTTAGCATTTTATATCTGTCCCAAGTTGGGCCAAGTGGTAAGGAGCTCACTTAACACATGTGAGATCCTGAGTTCGAATCTTGGTACATACTAGTATAGGATGTCTTCAATTATTGCCGATCAATAAAAAAAGTTTAAGAGCATGAGATAAACTGAAAGGACTTTTATAGATACTACGTTTGATCGTCAATCTATTGTTCACCAACTGCTTCATGCAAGTTCTGTCTGATGGAAATTATCTTCAATTCTAACTCAGGCACTTATCCACTAAATTAGTTGCTTCCATTGGAATGCCAAGGGAAATCAAATCATCTTGACATTGGGCATAATGCTATCGCAGCAGCATCATTGATTTGAATATTCATAGACAAGTCTTAAGAGGATATGAGTATACTCTCAAATATCACATCTCTGACAAAATTGTAGTGCTTACAGTTTTTATCTGAAGAACTATATCATTTAAATTAATGGTAACAACTCCTGAATAAAATGATGAGCCTGCATACAGAAACAAATTTCCAAAAGCAACAAGTATGTTTCGGTTGACAATGCAAATAGAACTTCAATGACAAGGCAACTTCATGTTTAAGCATTTGCTGCATAAAAATATGCACGCCATACATGTGACAATAGATTTGTGGACATAACTGCCACATAATTCTTGCTATTGAATTTGTGGTAGCTAGAATTTGATGGAATGGGATTCAAGATTCAGGGGAAAAGGCCGAAGTAGAAACTGATAGGTGGGACAGCCATATATGCAAGCAAGTAAGCAACTTAATAACAGAATCTACAGAGCATAGTTCATTAGCTTGCAAAGACTAACAAATTCAAGTCGAGAAAGGTCAAACCTTTTCTGGCATCATATTACCGAGGGATGATGCTACCAAACAAGGTTCCTCGACATCGTTCGCCAATGCTCAACTGCAAGTTTGAGCTGAAACATAAAATGTCAAACCCTAAGAGTTTCCAAGAAGAGAATTGAGATGAAAGGACTGGCAGCAAAACAGAAGAGAATTAAAAGAAAAAGACCACATTATGCTTATGCATATACAAAGAACAAAAGCAAAACTATGAGTACTAGCATACAGTTAAACTAAAATTAGACTACAAAGAGGGGAGGGGACAGCGTGTATGGATGCATAACTTCAAGCCATCAAGTGTTTAAAAGGTTTACCATTTTCAAAATAAGATTTTAACAGACAAAGGGGGTTCAATAGCCAGCAAACACTGACAGTAGTATAAACAGACAAATCGAATAGTAGCAAATAGGTAATCCAATCCCAAAAAATAACTGTCTTATTTGACCTCATTTGACTTTTTGCAACCATTAAGGACACATGTATTAATGGCTTCATTTGCTCATGCCCTTGTTTTAACAAAGTTGAGTAGTTAGAACCCCGCTCATATCTCATATAGATTATGTTATTGGTAATCCAAGAAAAAATCTCTTATTAAAATAGCAAGTGAACACTTAAATTTGGATAATGTTCAAAATGACCCAAAACATCTATTTTGTTCAAAGCGCACCCAAAACGTTTCTCGTCTAGATTTGGTACCCAAAGTATCTATTTTGTTTTGTTTCGGTCCATTCCATCATAACACCATGAATTCACTAATGATGCTGACATGTCAAACATGCCGTCACAAAAGTGCCCAAAAACTGAGCAGAATTGTATACTTAGGTACCAAAACTAAATGAAAAACATTTCATGTACTACATTCGAACAAAACAGATACTTTGAGGAACCATTCCTGAGCATTGTCCAAATCTGGATAGCAAAATTTAAAAATGGTGGGGTACAGATAGAACGAAAATGACATTTACCATACAAAAAGTTCTCATTTCCCACTTCTGTCTAGTGGAGTCTAAAATAGAAATCAAAACATTAATAATGTCTTGCATCAAATCTTTAATGCCCCTTTGTAACATTGGTGCACTTGAACTCATCTTTATAACTAAATGGTTATAGATCTTAGGGAACACAATAATATAATTAAGTACCAGTGTACCACTTAGCTAAACATTAGTAATGAATTTATAGCCAATACCAAGAAACATAACCACGGAAATGACAGCATCAGACATAGTGTGAGAGTATCACACGTTGTGTATTACAAGACAAGGTCAATATATTTACACTAGCCTCCCATAGGCCTATAAAAGATGCATATGCATACTTATCTCACATCATCTATTTCTACGCACGTGAAAGTCCACCATGCAAAAGCCTCCCGGCCCTCCCCTCACCCCGACCCCTCTCCCTCGTCTTCCACCCTCTCCTCTCCGATTTTGGGAGGTAACTTCTTCCCATTTCCCAAAAAACCCAAACAAATCTGAAATTTTTTTTGGTTTTGCTCTTTTTAAAAAACCAGAGGAGGCAAAGAAAGCCATTTCAGCTCTAAATGATTTTCGTTCTGAACATGGTAGAATCACTGTTGCACTCGCTCGTGGTTCGCTCACCAGTCCTGCCGCTTCTTTAGCCACCCCCCACCGCCCTTCATCCCGATCCTACAAGGACGTCGTCTATAACCTTTCATAGGTAGTTGCCCCTCCTGATGAGCCTCTTTGTTCTGGGAAACCAAATTTCTTAGTTACAAAAACTCTCGAGTCCAGTATACTAGCCATAGCCCACTCCAATATAGCGGTGGATCTAATCCAAAGACAACTTGAGGAAGACAACATCTCGAGGATAACAATCCAATTTTTGGGAAATGGAGTCTCTTGTTTCATTTTCGATTATGGAGGCCCTGAAAGTTCCTGAACATGAAGGTTGGGCCAGTCTTTCCAGGTGGTTCATTGCTTTTCATCCCTCCACCCTCCTTCTGAAGCAAAGTGGGGTATTCAAATGGGTCTCTGTAGTCGGACTCCCCCCAATTTGTTGGTCGCTCGAGTCGCTTCGAAACGTCGGTGCTATTGCTGGAGAAGTGATCTTCATCCATCCAAATTGCAGCTCCAGACTCTATTTTGATAAAGGCTTGGTTTTGGTTCACTCCAAAATTTTGGACACCATCAAAATCAAGGCAAGAATTTCAGTGTTCGGCAAGTTTTTCCCCATCCTTATTCAAGATATTGAAGCTTCGGGTCTTCCCTACACTCTTCCTTGCCGGTCGGATTTGCCTGGCCTTTTATCCCGATGCCTCAATGAATCGATCTCTGAGGATTCTGATCAGAATCTGGAGGTCGGCGAATTCCGGCCAGGAATGTCGTCGTCCGATGCTTCACCGCGAGGTTCCATGGTTTCCAGCGCCGCTTCGTTCTCTGATAAAGCTATGCCGAAGGATGCCTCGGTTGTCGTACCATCTCCCTTTCCCGATGGCGCCACCTCGATTCCTAGCTCGGACGACCACGCGTTCTCGTCTCCCGAAGTCGCATCGGGGTTTGTAGCTTCGGGAGATGGAACAGTTTCTAAACATGCCCCAGGGCCTCTAAATGGGCCTCTCCCTCTTTCGGCCCAAATAGCTCTAATGGCCCTCTTCACAATGGCACTTCTCCGGAATTGTTGGGCTCAAATTGTGATTCTTCCAATAGCTCTTCGGAGACCAATGAGCTCGGTGATACCTTGGCAATCATGTTCAAAAAATCGAAGGGTAGATTAAAAAAAGTTCACTCTCGCTCTCGAAGGCGGAGAAGATGGAGATCCCCGAAACTCGTCACTTCAGACCACTAAGACCTCACCGACGATAGGGCTCGTGCTTCTCGAACTTGGGATATTTGCAATTCTATGGGCATCACTTGGAACATACCCAAATCTCAAGTGTTTACCGTTCTCGAAGATATAGAGGCCAAAAACAGGGCTTTATGAGCCCGCCTAGGCTTTTCTTTCTTTCTTTCTTATTTGTATCCCTTTTCTCTCATATTTGTCTTTTTCTTTTCCTTTTTGTTGATGTATATGGCTTTCTTTTGCTTCCCACTTGGAAGTTTTAGTAAGCTTCATCAATAAAATCTCTCTTTTCGCTGAACAAAAAAAAAATACTTATCTCACAGATGAGTTTTGCAATATGTTTACCTTGCCTCTTAAAAATAAAAGCATATTTACATGGGAGAGTTATGATTTTCACATTAAAGAATTCTACTCTATATGCCATGCCACTCATACCAATAAACAAGATCCAGAGAACTTTGCATGAACAAAGAAGGGTTGACATAACAGATGACACAATCGAAAGGAATAAATTGGAAGAGAAATGTTTATACAGTCAAAGAATTCACCATGGATCACCTTCAAGAGCCAGAGAGATTTCCCTCCACCTCACAAGTGTGCAGTTCTTCCTTACGTATCAGTCTCTCACTTCATTTTAGACCTGTTTAGTCAAGTAACCAGCAGCCTTGTGACCTTTAGGTTATGGGACTGATTAAGGAAAACAACCTTTCTGCAAAAAAGGGGGCTAGGCTCCGTACACAACTGATCATTCACAGACCTTGCAACAGTGGTAGCTTCTGCAACAGGCCGTCCTTTTTAACTAAAGAAAGAGAACACACAACAAGAAGTTTATTCTTTGGTAAGATATGGAAACATACAAAAATTACATATTGCCAACAATTTAATTGATCCAAGTTATTTAGGATTTCAAATAGTATCCTACAAGGTTAAGCCAATAAATAGTACAGAAGGGAAATTATTCTCCTATCTTCCTCTGTTCAGATGGAAGGATTGAGGGATCGGATCATCTACATTTTCAATCTCACTTATTCATATGATAACCTCGACCAATAAGCCAATAAAAATCAATATGCAACTTGATTCTCATTGCAGACAAGAAGTTAAAGCATTAGCAAGACAATTACCTTCCAGAATCCTAACAATCTCCCATTGAAAATCCAATTTGGTTCGTCTAAATTCACATATATTAGAATTCACATTTTTATTCTTTGATTAAGAAGTATGATAGTAGAAAATAATATATCATGATATAATCTAACGAATATCAAAATACCACGAACGGGTTTTTGTTGGTGGAAAAACAGTATATCATTGGTACCTTAAAACAATAATCACAACCTCCAAAATGGCATTGCTCTCAAGCAGCTGTAGAAACCTGTACATCTGGTCAGCACGATAAACAAAGGTTGACGCCTTTGTCTGAGTGATAAGATACGCCAAAAGACAGCCTACAGATGTTAACATCAGTGAAGTTGGCAGTTATTAAAGGTAAAATTAATTATATTCTACCATTTCTTTATATGATGTTCATATCTGTACTGTGCTGAATGCAAGATGATACGAAAGAAGGAAAAAAACTGGGTGGGTGAATGTTTGGAAATGAAGACGTCTATCAATCACCTTTCAAACATATGGAGATTCTTCATGTGATCAAGGTCTCTACAACAGGTCAATACTCGAGATGATTTTTGGAAGCAATCGGTTTGGAGGCTTCGAACATGCATCGCCATTGTTTGAAAAGTGTACAAGCTCATTCTCCATAGTAGAATAAGCTTCGGAAAATGCCTGCATCACTCCACACTCTTATACATGAGAGACATATAGCAATCAAATGTAAACAGCCACAAGCTTAATTCAACGAAACCGTTAAGTTCCAGTATAATGAAGATATGATTTGGTGACAGAATATTTTGAAAATGGTTACATTTTTTTCCCTCTGTAATCAAGCATTACTTTCATAACCATGGGCAGTAAATGGGTGCTTGCATATTCAACTGATATTAAATGTAAGCTTTAATGCCTGAATTCAGACACTAAATGACACTAAAAAAATTTGGGAGCCAAACTCATCTTCTTTTCTTGGCAGTTATTTTTAGGAAAACTTTCAAACATACACTAAGAATGAAACAAAAATAAATGCCAACATAATAGTAACAGTTATAGTAATCCTCCAAAAAATTAAAAAGAGTAAATGTACCTAAGAATAGTTATCAACTTATCATGTACAGCTTTTACCTGCTATATACCACCCAGTAAAGTAATACTAACACGAATAGGGTACACATCCTGAGTGATACCAGGTCAAACTCTAAAAAGATAAGGTTGTACTGGCAGTTATTTTTGGTATGTACTTTTCCTAGAATGTTTCTTGGTTCTTCATGCATTCCCAGAATCTTCTAGTCCTCCCTAATTACAAGAACCATATTTCAGGCCCTTCAGTAAACTGCTTGAATGAAATGGTGTTAGGAGTTCAACTCAACACCTATCAGATAAGGACTAAAGATAAGAATAGATAAGTAATGTATTTTTCAATTAATTAGTTTGGTTGCTAACATTAGTTGGGATAGACTTGATCAAGAGTTGTAGTTAAGTTAATTTGGTTTGATCAGTAGGCTATTTAAATTTTATACCTGCCTTCACTTTGGAACAAATATAATTATAGAAAAGTGACTACTTGGAGATCGGTGCTCTCGAACGAATGCCAAATCGAGATTAGGGCTCTCTCGTTAATCGAGCTTACTATCTATCCAAATCCGAGCCATAACCTGTATCAACTTGGTATCCGAGCCTGGTTTCAATCCAGAACCTGTGGGTTGGGATACCAAGTTGATACAATCCTGGGTTTATGGCTCGGATTTGGATAGATAGTGAGCTCAATTAACGAGAGAGATCTATTCTCGATTTGGCATTCGTTCGAGGGAACACCAATCTCCAAGTAGTTACTTTTCTATAATTTTATTTCTTGATTGACTGATGATTTATTCCAAAGTGAAGACAGGTATAAATAGCCTGCCAATCAAACCAAACTAACAGAAGTACAACTCTTGATCAAGTATATCCCAAACGAAAGATAACAACCAAACTATTTAATTGAAAAATACAATACTTGTCTACTCTTCTCTTTAGTCCTTATCTGATAGGTGTTGAGTTGGACTCTTACCAAATGGCCTCCACAATGTCTTTCATAATAATATAGTTCCTAAACACGTATTTGGTCAAAAACTTGAGTCTTCTATGACTCAAGTTCCATAAGTGCCAATCCCCCCTGGTAAAATATAACAGATCCATCTCCAAAGTAAGATTGCCATATTGATACCGTACCCATAGCTTTTTGAATAAATGATTGAATTTCCCTTCAATGTCCATACTAAATTTCCAAGTCATTTTACCCAATCAACAATCCAGTAAATAAACACCATACAATTGTAAGTATCAAATCCCCTTTTTGATGTCAATCACAGTTTCCAGACAGATACTAATAAATGCAATGAAGAACAGAAACTGACCTTGATGCATTGATGTATTCGAAAGCAATTTCTACCCACATTATTGGTTGGAAAAAGAGGATCATCAATGTGTATTGGATCAATGCTACACCATTAAGCAAACATATCATTAAAATATCATAGGAAGGAAGTTGAAGGGGGCTATCTTGTCATGTCAATTCCAACACGCAAATACAAGTGTAGCACTATTACCTGTGACCTCTTTCTCGATTAATATATATACCACTACCCTGTACTGAGATACGCATTTGCCGAGGATCAAACACATTCCTGGATAATCAGATAGAAAAGAAATAAGCAACAGATGTGAAACTGATGAACTTTGCTATTTTCACAATGCAAAGCTGGTCACAATGATTGCATCTATTTAAAATAAAAAGATATGGAAGTTTGTAATAGCTTGTGACTAACCCAAAGAAGTAAAGAAAATCCATCAGTAGGCTTCCAAAATTCTGCAAGAACGTTAATTTTGCAGTAAGGGACCATGTCCGCACTGAGAAAAAGGAACATAGATAAAAAGTTTGAATATTATAACTATCTTATGCAGAACAATATAACTTTTCTGTCTGATTTTCTTATCACAAACTTTGTTCTCTGCAACTTGAATCAGCAAGAGGACTTCCTAGTTCCTTCCCAATGGTTAATCTGCAATCTCATGGTATTTATTGGTTTCAAACTTCAGTAAAAGTGAAGGGGGTTTATGAGTATTTCGTAACAAAGAGGCAAGCCTCATTTCTAGGTTCCTCAATAGAAAGTAATGTGCTTCAGTCAAATCACCAAAAATATCTTCACATGGTTCTAAAAAAATCTTCCTACATTAATTTACATGCACTCCACGAGTGCTTGCTTATTAAAAGGGGTGCTATCAGTATAAACATGAGGATAATGCTATCAAAGCCTATAAATGTAACTATGTAAGCAATGACAATGTCCTAAGAGCACAAACATTGCACATGTTAATATTACAGTATAGATGCATGCTTAACATGTTATATTTGCAGACTACAGAGGTGTTGGTGATTCGGTTGGTTCACATCTCATCTTCAAAGTTTCAAGCAATACTCTTATCTAATTTAGAAAACTCTTCAATACAATAGTTCAAAGACTGAGTATCTAAACAAAATGGTCTATCATACAATGAGCTATAGAATCTTGATTATATTAACCTCCAAAATTAGAGATTGATGAAATTAAATTATACATTAAAGTGTAATTTCGAAGTTTTGAGAACAGAAACAACTTTATCATAAACATAGACCAAATGAGCCCAAGTTACTCTGTTTAGAGAAAAGAGTTCTATACAAACTTAACTCTCATCGTGACAACAATGACATGATGCATCATATGAAAATTTCCATGAACTCAAAGGTAGAAATTTACTTGATTGATAGGCCGGCCAAGATGATGCTCGTGTTGAAGA
This sequence comes from Geranium brycei, assembly GCA_036897365.1. Taxonomy (NCBI): domain Eukaryota; kingdom Viridiplantae; phylum Streptophyta; class Magnoliopsida; order Geraniales; family Geraniaceae; genus Geranium; species Geranium brycei. The sequence continues at coordinate 16,759 of JAYMTP010000860.1, read as the reverse complement.
AATCGAGTAATAAGTAGCACCTGCAAAAAGTAGTGATTGTAAGAAACAAATCAAGGTCGACCTACATTAATCAATTTACCCGTATGTAGTATAGCTCACCAAGCAATATGAACTTAAGCCACCCGAGTAAGATTGGTCCAGGCTACGATCTGCCAGGAACTGTTTTAGTACCAAAGCAAGCGGTGTAGCAGCTGGAAATTGTTCAGTTAGTTCTTTAACCTACCAAACATTTTCCAAATATTATTAAATTAGTATAAGACCACAAAGACGTGAAACTTAATAAGAGGGTGGTCTTGGGTAGATCACAATTTTAAGTTTAAACAAGGCCATCCCAAAGGTTTTTAGTTGTATACTTGAAAGTTTTAGTCCAAACAGAATTACCAGTTCTGTAGTTTGGAGCCCTGTATGCGATGGAGACTTAAAACTGATGTCAATACGAAGTGATTTAGGATTCTTGGTATTGTCGTAATTTATACGGGAGCTCTTTGGGGAAGCAGAATCTTCTAAAATATCAGGCGGAATGTGATTGCATTCTTCACTACCCGAAAAAGTTGGTTGCTCTTTTGGTATTGGTATAATAGAAGCAGCCGAGGTAATAAGATCGTGTGGAACTTCCACCACAAGCATAATAATTGGTATCTAACAAAAGAAATTGAGTATGTGTGAGAAGATTATAAAATCTAAAAGGAGTATTAAACTTATTAAAGCATATATGAAACTAATAGACTTTGAGTAGAAGTTTACTGCTGTATTTTCAACAGTTTTAACTGAATCACTTTTCACCCACTCCTGCTTCGCAAGATATCTGGCAGCATGCTGTAATGAAAGGTATTAATCTTCAACAGGATATAGCATATCGGTAGATGAGAATAAATCAACTTGTCAAAGCAGTAGATGTGATTGCTAAAAGAACAAAGTTTGGGGAGTGGGAGGCCATAGAAGCATGTAAAAGTGCCTAGGGTAATAGTTCTTCTCTCAGAACAGACTGAATTTTATGTTGGATCTGACTGGTTCAAGTTATGGGCCAGTCATTACTTTGATCATCACATAAAATTCTACCAACTTCTTGGAAATTGGCTGGAAAGTGATGAATGGGTTTCTGAAATTGATTATAGGTCATGACAATATCAATCAACTTTCTGATTCTATCATTAGCATCCAAACAACGGCCCTCATCTTAAAAGACTAATTTGATTGTTAATTTCAATAGAAACAAATCACGCTCATTAAATTGCACATTAGGTTTCCTCAGAAAGAAAAAAAAAACAGAAAGGAAACACTGAAGGTAGTAGCCCCCTTTCAATTCCCAAAGTTCCCCTTAAAACCCAATCAAATCCCCGGAAAGTGCAAGTGGGAAAAAACTTCAAAAAATAGAAGAGAACGCATGAAAAGGCACAGTTCGCTACTAGCTATAATTAAAACAGAATGGTAAAGCACATTCTTAATTTATCATTGATATAAACACGGTACTTCAAAATGGAAACACAAATTATCTTTTTCTACACAACAGCATATCACATTACTTGATCATTTATACCAACACCCATACTTCGAAAGGAAACAAATAATTTATCTCTTCCTATACACTTGTAGACCATGTGCATATGATTAGACACCATTGTCCAGGGATCACTCCTTTTGTTATCTATACAGTATGAAAATTACTGTGAGTTCATATTCATGTGACGTCTTCCTACACAGGGAATCCATACATGATATCTTAAGCATTATGCAATACACTAAAAACTGAAATATATAATGATTAATGGCTTTCTGGAAAACTAAACAGTATTAACTTGTAAATGCACAAATATCTACAACAGAAAATACCAGAACTGCCTTACTACTTCAATATCATCATACCTGAAGACAAGTTTCTTTAATCCCATTGCGACCCTCCAAAATTCCAGCTTCTTTAATGGGTTCCTACAAAGTGTTCATCGGTGAGTCGTTTACTATGAAAGTAACAGACAAGGCAAAGTGAGCAACAGCCTTCACAGAAAGATATGTTTACCAGATTTCTCACTGGAGGGAGAGAAACCACAAGGTCTACATCACTAGTTGGAAGAGACAATCCGGTCGCACTTGAACCAAATATATTTGTCCGGGACCTAGGCCATAGGACCTGGAGAGACCGAGTGACCCGCTTAACAGCCCAATTGACATAAGGCTTCCTAGCCATATTTTCTGAAGCAACCTAGGGTTCCATCACATCAAACAAACTATAAATGATGCAATAACATAGAAAAAGTGGGAAGAGCTTAAAGATATATAGGTTCAAAAGATGATTTCATGCATTGTGAATGCAAAAGAACCATGGTAGATAAGGGGAAAATTAAATAATGCACTACCTGTTTACAAAAAGAATCAATTTCCTCATGAAGAAGACTGTGCATCAAAAGAAGGGATGTTTTTCTAGCAGGATTGTTCTCCAACTCGGGTGGTTGCAAAGGAACTGCAACATCTGGCTGTGTAATAATAAATGAATCGTGAGTGTGATAACCCTTAAGATGCATTCAGAACATTATATCACAGATTTAGACTTACATGTTCCTGATCACGGGCTAGTTGAGATATTGCAATCAGGTGATCCTGAAGTAAAGCTGCCGGTAGTGGTTGGATCATCGGACGAGTTGAAAGATTTTTACTTCTCCAAGAAGGCCACACAACTTCCGCACCATCCATGCGTACATAAGCTTCCTCGAAATTACTCGCATCATGGTATCTCATACCCCAGTGCCTTGGACTAGAGCTACCAGATCTTACAGTGGGAAAACCCCTATGCTTCCTTGATTCACTCATGGTAGAGGGTGGAGGAGGTCGAGGAGCTCGTGGGACACATAGAACTACAGGTGATGGTGGTCGTTTTATTCGAGGTTGCTCACGCCTGGTAAGAGGAACACATGAACTTTTATGATCATGTCCACGTGATCGTGACCTTTCCCTAGACATATTTGGAATGATTATTGGCCGCAAAATAGGGTAAGGAAGTGAATCTCCTGCCTTCCCTTCATCACCAGGTAAACTTGCCAGAGATCCAGAGAGTTCCTCCTCTGAAGCTGTATCGGGAATAGTTGATGACGAATGTAGCGCCTTGCTAGATACTTCATTTCCTGGTACCACATAACCAAGAGCCTGGTGACCAGGCACCAGTGCATCAAAGGAAGAGCAAAATGAAGCAGCAGTTGGTGAAGTCAAACCGTTTGTGCTGTAAGAAGAAGAGAAGGCAACCATGTCATCAACTGTCCTGTTCATATCCGCTTCCCGCCAAGCCCATGAGCTATCATCAGAACTAAGTGAAGGAGGTCGGGAATAACCTGCTCCAAGTTGGTCAGAGGGATTCCAGTACATCACACCACCGCCAAAATATTGATTATAATCTAACCCAGAAATTGGATGCACCTCATACTCTTCTTCTGATATCCAGTGGTTGTCACCTTCATCTACAAATTCTTGTGAACTTCCTAACTCAGGCAAATCCGTAAAGTCCCCAGAATATTTCTTATCCTCATCACTAATTGCTGCATTAAGCTGCAGACCATGGGAGGTAAATCCCTGTTGAAAGGTAGATTGTCGCCTTGGTATAAATCCAGATTCATAATTACATGTCAACGAGGGAACCAACCTACAAGCACTTCGTACCATTGGGGGCCAGTCTAAACTCATCGGTAATGGTCGAGGAATGATTTGGTTGCACCTGCCTTCAATTGGAGCATTTCTTGGCTGATGCATCGTGGATACAAAGGATTGGCGAAAGTGATTATGCCAATTACTACCAACATCTAAATGCAATCTATCAGTGGCAGCAGGAAGATGTGAATTAACAGCGGGAATATAAACAGAGGCTACGTTTGGCCACTCGTATGACAGATACTCAGATGATGTTGTGGGTCTAGCATAATCATTACAATTTCCATTTCCTTTCTTCTGTATCATTGCAGGTACCTTTGTTACGTCACAAGATTTGGTTGATTTGTCAAATATAGATGATTTTTCATCACTTTGACTTGTTGATGTAGGAGCCCGAAACTTAGTATTCTCATTGCTGAAACCACTGTCAAGCTCCAATTCATGCAGGGCAGGAGGTATCATGGCACTAAAAGCATTGGAAGAACTTGAAACAGAATCTTCTTGAACTCTTTTGGTGCCATTATCCTCTCTTATAGGCAAGGTAGCAGATGTGGACTGGCTTGAATTTGATGCAACCATTCCCACAACAGTTAAATTATCATTTCCAACACTATGGGTTGATAAACAGTCGGTCATAGAATTTGCTGCTTCCTCATGAGAAACAACACGGGAAGAGGAAGCTCCTGTGGCTGATCTTGCATTGTTCCGCACTTCTACATTAGGGCTCGTATGCTTAACTCTTTTTTTATCCTTCCTACTTTTCCTTGCAGTATTTTGGGCTTTTACAACCACCAACCTCTGTGAACATTCCTGATCACAGGTTAAAAGTCAAAAAACCAAAAACTATGATTCTGATAGTTATTAATTATAATTAAATGATACAAATCTAACCATTTCAACCATCGGCAATGATGTCTTTCCATTTATCTCATCCCCCTGAGATATGTTAAGCAACTTGTTGGATTCTGATAAGTGTGCCTTCTCTTTGTGACCCAGTACTGAACAATCCAGAACCTGAAACGTCACTTGAAACAATTAAATCTAAATTTTATCTAATTTTATGGCTAAATGAATCGAGCACATCTGAAAAATCTTTGAGCAAGCAGGTATACTACCTTTTGAGGCTTATTACATGGCAATTGATCTGCACATGACTTGAGATCAGGGTTTATTTTCTTCATGTTACGAGTTCTTCCCTTCTTTTTACGGCTAGATGAACCAGGTTTTTCTTTGGACTTTTTAGGTAAGGACTTACATTTTGCATCTTCTAGGAGTTCAAGCTTTGTACAATCAAGTGAAATAACCATAAGAAACCCTCGCACTGTTCTTAAAATACAATCAGTTACTGTACCGACAGAAGCCATTGTGCTAAAAAACAATTTCTCTGTATCATAATCACTATGTAAACATGATAGAATCATAGTGATAATATCTCGAAGAACAGAAATACTATTACAGATATGGGCCAAGGAATTAGGCCTTCCAGAAAGATGAGTAACACTTGAACCAAATTCTGCATCAGCTGTGAGTGTTAAGATAGTCTTTTGGGATGAAACAGTATTGTTGTACCTCAATTGTTGTCCAACGCCAACATTGAATAGCCACAATTCACCCTCTGAGGCATTACGCGCCCTATTTAGAATCTTGTGAGTCTGAAAACTTGTAATATTCAAATATTAGGCGGCAGTTAGGTAACACTTCAGAAACATAAATTTGTACTAAATTCAATTAGATGAATGTCAGTTGCAGTTTCAAAGTCCCTGAAATTATTTCTAAGAAACATAACAAGGAATTAAAATAAAGGAAATAAACATTCCTATGGAAGAGCACAATCTAGCAACAAATATGTTTTAAGAATCGGCCAAATCAGTTGAGTACAAGGCTTTTGTCATTTGAGGCTCAGTACCTACGCATAGCTAAGCAAAAGTGGATAAGCATAAAAGCTGAAGTCCAATTCTATTAAGTTTTGGTACAAGGTTCCAATTGATCATTTATCAACTGAAAGTACAATACATAACCAGGTGGCAATTGATGTCATAATGAAATCTTTGTCTGTAATTATCGTCATCGTACCTAAACACCATTTCTTGTTAAGTTGTTTTCTACGTTATTACACTGCAACAGAAGATTTTTGTCCTTCGTGTCTTGCAAATACTAAGTTGAGAAAGCAGTGTATAAAGGCTGCAGAATATTAAGGACAAGGCTACTAATTAAATGATGGTGTTCCTACTGTCAGACCCGAAACAATGAATCAGCATTCCACGTGCTCTAATCTAACCACCCATGAATTCCAGTATATGCATAATCATGAACCACTTTGCAGGATAACCAAATTAGAAAGAACAATTCTTGACCAGCAACAAAATGTTATGCAACGCATGAAGTTGAAAAACAACTATGCATTGATATTCAAGCATGGTAGCATCCAAGTTATACCCTTTGTGGTAAGATTCAAGGTGTAGTTGCCGGCCTTTCATGTAGTGAATTTGCTCGTGTCTAAATCAAGGCACTTATAAAATAGCAGTTCCACTCTTCTTTTATTTAAATGGAGATTAGTTTCCATTTCTTCATTAACTACATCCAGAATGATACATGATAACAATATTTCATTTTCAAAAACCACTATGACCAGACAAAGTACCAGGAATTTTGCAGATTTTCCCAAGAATGCAGTCAAGAACTTCCTTCTCACGACAGCGTCCAAGTTGACCCACCAATCCAAACATCCTTTCTTCCTCCAATACACATTAGCTGCGACCCCGGCCATATTTACCTTTTCCTTCAACTTCACCCCTCTTTTCTTGGCATTAGTAGAATTCAGCCAGGACAGTCTCAGGGACACCTCCAGGCGATTCGCCACGAATGCCTCAATACTGTAGTGACCTTTGGCCTTAAACCAACCAAATTCTACCCAATTCGAACCCAACTCACTCTCATCACCCCTCAAAAACTCCCCATTGGAGACTTTATCCATTATATCCATAAACAAGTCAAAATTTTGAACAAGGCCCTCACTTACCGTCATGGAATCCAGACAATTTACAGAACAAGAGTCATTCACATTTTCATTTTCACCCTCCTCGGAGTTGAACAAGAGAGTGGACTGGAACAGCAACCGCTCCAGCTCATTCGACTCGGCGTGCCTCGACAGAAGCCCATGCGATCTCTTGAAGCAAATGCTGGGAAGCAGATCAGACGATGACGAGGAAGGGAGGTCTGGCAAAATTATGAACAACCCATGTCCCTGCGTGTTGAGCTTGGCCAGCATTTGAATCAAAACCTGGGTGAATTTGCGATCGACGATGGTGAGATGGGCTTGGCGCTGGTGGACGGTGAGAGACGAGAACCATTTGAGAATGGAGGACCTAGGGTTCGGGGGCGAGGTCGTTGGGGCGGAGGAGAGGGAGTGGTAAAGGGAGATGTGGGAGGTGAGAGAATCGATTAGTTGGTTCTGGCTCAGGATCGAGTTCGACGGTAGGAGATGAGTGAAATTGAGGGGTAATTTAGGAGAGGAATTAGGGTTTGGTTTCGCCATTTTCAACTTTTGGGGTTGTTGCAGAGAGAGAGAGAGGCAAAGATGACGAAGAAAATGCTACGATTGAGGGAATTGCGGAGGTCAGCGCGTTTCGATGTTTTTTCTCCTGCGAGCGAGTAGTGTATGTATGTACTGAATTCGCTGCGGGATGTCGGATTTGGGTAGGACTGTTCAGATTTAACCGAACCGACCATAACCAATCTGAACCGGACTGGTCAGTCAGTTACCCGACCTGTTCGGTTACAAGCAGTTCGGTTCAATTAAAAATTGAGGGGAATGGTTCGGTCGTTGTTCAGGATCTTTAAACTGAATCGGGTATAGTCGGCGACGACGGCTAAAATTGACCCGACTCGTCGTTTCAGATCGATAATCGACCGACCATGTCGGGTTAGTTTTAACCAAACCGATCGTGTTTGGCGGGATGGTTTTCGGTTGTCTTTGTGAATAAACGACTTCGGTCGTCATTCGGGTCGACTTTTGACATGTGAACACCTCTAGTTGTGTGTTCAAGTTTGGAACGGTCAAATTTGGTTTCGAATGAAAACGATTGGATTTGACGAGTATTACAGATACATGTAGGTGAGAACAAGATGAACTCGGAACCAAGTCGGAGATGTCAAATTAGCTGCACCAAAAATTGTCAACGGAAAAGTTTGATCCACAAACAACATCATTGTGGTAAAGATCATACTGCCAAAGGAATCATTATTGCAACGCATAAAGAGGGAGGTCATAAGCGTCTATACTGTAAACTCGATTTTCGACGAAAATAAAATGACAACAATATCATAGAATCATAACCATAGAATACGACCTTAATCGAAATGCATACATTTGTCTCATATCGCAACCCTTGATTATTTTTTAGGATGGTTACATGTAAATTTGTAAAATCTGAAAGATTTCGGATGGATTTCGAATTACTAAAATGTGGACCCGTGATAAATTGCTCAACTCAAATTTAAAGTCCATCTCATCTTGCGTTTACACGCGGTTGCTTCCCAGTCGTTAATAATGGAGATGGTTGGAGATTTGAGTTGGAAGACACTATGCTTAATATACATAAAACACAAAATATAAAACACATAAACAACTCATAATCCCAAGTCCCAACTGTTGAAACAAATTAAAAACAAACTCATAATTCCCAATTTGTATTAACATTGAAATCCCCAATTTGTAACCCAAAATTGAAAATTGAAATTTAAATTGAACCCGAACCCTAACTCCTAAGTAAAAATCCCCAATTTTAAGCCCTAATTTTAAACCCAAACCCTAACCCTAACACCCAAATTAAAACCTCCAATATGTATTCAAATTGAAGTCGTCAATTTGTAACCCAAAATTGGAAATTGAAATTTAAGCTTAAATCGACAACTCAATTAAATCGTAATCCTAACCCCCAAATCAAAATCCCCAATTTTAAACCCAAACCCAAACCCTAACCCTAACCCTAATTCCCAAATCAAAACCACCAATTCAAATCAATATCAAAATTTAAATCCCAAAGAAAACCCAAGAAGAAACTAAAGAAGAATCAAATTCGAAACCCTATAATCATACTAACCGGATTTGAAGACATGCGTCGCGTCCACCTCTTCCGGTCGTCGGATATGAAGGTAGCTTGAGTCTCCACTGGAGAATCGAACCGTTGGAGATTCTCCTCTCCACCATCGCTTGATTTATAGTGTGGTGGTGAAGAAGAAGCTACTCCAACAGCTCGATTTGCAACGGTTATTAGCATCTAATCGAGTCGTTGTGAGTGAGATGGATGGACGTGACCGACGGATGCTAGGGATGGCGAGGAGAGGACGAGTCGAGGAGGCGAGGAGAGGATGAATTGCTCGCTCTGCTAGGGTTTTTTTTCCAGAGATGAAGCACTTATTGTGAAGAGAGAGGTAGAGATAACACTCACCAACTCGGTGAGGTCGTGGTTGGAGGACAAGAGACCACGTCGGCATCAACGGATGGCTCAGATCTCCTCGTGTGTTCGCGATAGACGGCGCAGGAGGCGCCACGTCTACAGATTAAGTATTCAGCTCTCTTTCTCTCTTTTGCATCCCACATCGAAAAGCGTATAAACGTTTATAAGCTTCTGTGTTGCTTTGGTTTGCAAAAGCACAAGCTGGGCTGAGCTGCGCTCGTTATTCCTGGTGGGTTGGTTTGGGCCTGCGGATAAAAATGTGGGTTGGCTCATATGAAGTGGAGGTCGGGTGAGTCGGGTTACTCGGTGGTTTTGTAAATCACACCCGAGGCCCGACTCACTTGAAGTCGAGTTGGGTCGATCTAACCCAATTTTCACTCGGTTTGTCGGGTTTCGGGTGAGTCGGGTTGGGTCGTCGGGTATCGGGTAAAAATGGACAGCCCTAATACAACCGCTCCATCGGAAACTTCGAAATGCTACTAAAACCACTGATGCCGAACAAATATTGGAGGATCCCACTAGCAAATTGAAAAAATTTCGAGAACAAATCGCTGAAATTTGGTTGAACAAATGAGCTCACTAAAACCACACTCCGACATCCCATCCTTATAAAAGAAACGAAAAGACACATCCCACAATAAGATTCAAATAATACAGAGAAAATGCACTGAACATAAACCAAACACGACCACCATACAATGCACTTACACAAATCACGACACTCTACAGGCACCTTCACATCATACACTACACCCGCCAACATTTTAGAACATCCACCGATTCACAAGGAATAACTGAATGCGACAATTATTTTCAAAAACAAAACACTAAAATTTTTGAATAATCAAAGAAATATTTTGAAGAAACACTCGCCCTGTGTCAAAAAAATTACTCATTTTATATATAGAATTGATTTAAGTTTGTTAAGATCATCAAATTGCCCTTAGTATGGTGTGAAATAAAAAAAAATATATAACTTTACCTAAATGTAATTCGGGAAAATTCCACTTAACTCCACCTAGGTTTCAAGAATCCCCACTTACCTCCTCCGGAAAAAAAATGCTAACTCACAACCCACCTAGGTTTGCTAAAGTACCACTTAGCCCAACTCTGTTAACTTTTTTTGGAAATACTGTTAACTTTTATAGAAATGACAAAAATACCCCTGTATTATGAGTTAGCATTTTTTTTCGAGAGAGGCAAGTGGAATTTCTAAAAACCTAGGTTAAGCTAAGTGAAATTTTCAAATGTAATTAATGTCATTAACAAGTAACAAAATCTGAGCGGGTCTCTATGTATATTAATATTCAATATATATTTGGCGGAGACAGACTTTTCCTACTCCAACTCAACTTAGATCGGATACTTGAGTGAACATTCAGTGATTCAATCATAGAAGACTGTAAAATACGGTCGCATCAACTCCAATCCAATTACAACTCCTCCAACTTGACCTCAATCCTCGAACTTGTTCAATATACATATTCGATAATTTTGCTATCACAGTCCAACGCTTCTTCGCTCTCAAGCTTTAGGTTTCGCTTCCAGAACGAGATCGCCGGAAAATAAAATTACTGTATTCACCGACCAGCTTGGGGATGAGTACCGGTGACCTGCTCGACATCAAACCGCACGACCTGCAATTCTCTCGTACGTTGCTTCTTTTTTCCGGACAACCCTTTTTTTGTGTGGTTCAAAAAATGACGTTTTCGATTGAATTTGTGGGTTAATAAACAGTTGAATTGAGGAAGCAGATCTCGCGTTCTCTTCACTTGTTGAACAAGACCGATAATTATGTGGCCTTTAAGGTATTCTTGTCCGAAATCATCATCATCATCTTCTTCGTTTATGACTTTTTGTCTGAAACTGATGGGTTTTGTGTTTTAGGTGAAGACCACAAATCCAAACAAGTATCATGTGAGACCCAACACTGGCGTTGTGCTGCCCAGGTCGACCTGTCATGTTATAGGTTCCTTTCTCTATGTATCAATTATGTGCTTAATTTTATATTTTTCTATTTTACATGTTCTATGTTTGGGTAATGTAATGTTGGTTGGTTTGGGTTTCAGTCACAATGCAAGCTCAGAAGGAGATGCCCCTTGATTTGCAATGCAAGGACAAGTTTCTGCTACAGAGTGTGATTGTGAGTCCGGGAGCTACGGCTAAGGATGTTACCGCAAAAATGGTACAATCTCGTAACTGAATGATTTCATGTTCGGTTCTATTGGAGCTGAAACATGTGGCATTGTGTGTATCGTGACTTATACAGTGGGTGTTTGGTTTGTTATGGAATAGTTCAATAAGGAGTTGGGGCATCGCGTCGAGGAGTGCAAGTTGAGGGTTCTTTATGTGTCCCCTCCTCAACGGCCTTCTCCGGTACGAGAAGGATCCGAGGAAGGTTCTTCGCTGAGGGCTTCAGTGTCAGATAACGGGAACTTTACCGCTTCTGAGTTTACAACTGTGAGTATGTCATGATTGACTGATATATGTACAAAAGTACCCTTGAATTGTCTACTGTTGTGAATAATAATTATATGAGATTTTGTAATTCTTTCTGTAGGTTTCAAGAGCATATAATGGCCGACGTGAGTCTCAAGATAATTCGTCCAAGGTATTTCATGTTTATCCATTTGCTATTTTCAGCCATTCAGTTTTGGAGCTTGCAGGGGTTGTAGATTACATACGGGCTTAGTAATGCATGGATAGTAGTCAGTACTCGTGTTTCATTTGTGTCTTCATTTGCTTTTCGTGTCTGGTAATATTAATCAGGCTTGACTTTCGATCCGAGTCAGTTTAATCAGATGTCACAATGTTCACAACGATGCTTCTGTCTAATAGCCCTTCTGAAGTTTCTTTGGGCTGCCTTGTGAATGTTATGTGCCAGTTCCAGTTATTATTTTTGTATGACTAGGGTAATGATGCTTCTATGATGCTCAGTAGTTCACTATCTTTTGGTAAAAAGTACAAGCCTTTTCCATCCCTTTATGTTTCAGCTGCTCTATTTATTGAACAGAAGTCCTTAGAAAGTACAAGCATTTTTAGGTATAGGATATCAAAAGCTGTATCAGAATGCAGCTGAATATGGAATGATAGGAGAAAGGTAGAACACTAGGGTTGTGTAGCTGCTCCAGTACTATCAATAATACATACAAATAGTGACTGCATTTGGATACTTGGGAGGAGTTCCTTGTAGGAAAAGGGTCGATCTAGAGATTCATGATAACCCCAAACCTAATCACACAAGAACAAATTCTCTGATGTGAAGGCCTACATTTGTTTTTTATAAGCTTTATGACTTGAACCCACATTTTCAACTGCATGATTGAGAAAGTTTATCATCAAGCCAAAGCATGTAATCTAGTTTGAAACCACTCTTACACTGGAGAGAAAACATTACTTTTCAGAAATTATTGGAACCCTAAAACCAAACAGCCACAACTTGTAAGTTTCTAAATACTCCCAAGATTAATATGCATTTTCTCAAATTTATTGATTCCAAAAACCTAATTAATTCAACAAAAGTAGTTGTACATGTCTTGCGGATGTTTCTTCAACTGTCAAGTTGGATGTTCTACTGTGAGCGTATAGGGGTGTGAGTGTTTTTATATTGCTTTGTTTTGGTGCCAAATCAGTTCATATTTTGATGATTGCTCGTCTATGGAGTCCTTATGTGTTTTTCTAAGTATTATAGTAGGAGGCTAAACTTATGATGACTGTTTCTGCATAGACACAGATAGAATACTATATTGCCTATAGAAAATTTCTAGTTTCATTTTAGCTTGCATTCCAATTTAAGCAAATCATTTAGCAACCAATGACAGAAAGAATAAGTTGGTCACCTGTTGATGAGTAATACTTGTATTTTCAGGCAAGGGCTATTCTTTTAAAGCTTGCAGAGGAGAAACTTTCTGTCATTGAACAAAATAACAGGCTTCAGCAAGAAATGGTAAGGGGACTTCTGTGTTTTGATGTCTTTTAAATTTTTGTTATCTGTTCATTTGCTGCTGAATTTCTTCCAAGTTAATGAATAGCATAGTGTTGTTTTTCGTATCATTATAGCTAGTCTGCAAAGGCGACAGCGTTGATGTAGTGTTGCTTTTGATATGATTATACCTATACTCTGCAAAGGCTTAGACTTACCTTGAGACTTAAACCTGCAGGAGGTCTTGAGGCGGGAAGGCCACAGAAGCCGTGGTGGTATACCAATGATATACGTTGTTCTCATTGGTTTGATTTGCATCGTTTTGGGATATTCGCTCAAGACATGAAATTGGAGTCTCCTAGCTCTAGGACTGTGTAGTAGAATGAATATATGAAAACATGTTTGAGTTGAGAGAGTGTTGGTGTTGTGGCTTTACTTGTATTTGCTTTCTGTTGAATGGTAGAGAAGATAACAAGTTAACTGGTCCACACCAATGCCTTGTTGCTTACAAGTTTCCTTTAGACAGTACCTTGAATTTAGTATCCATTTTTTGATATTCCTGTGTAAATCAGCTTTTCAAAACTTTGAAGCAATATTCATCTATTTCTAAAAGAAATTATGCTGACACTTTTAGTAGGTGAAAGTGATATCAACACCATCGGGGTTGTCCAGAATCAAGTACTCAATGAAGTAAAGGAATTGCACCTTATATCTGCCTATTAGAACATGGTTTACAAGCTACAGCAATTAGCTTACATGTGGAATGGTTAACAGTGCCGTAAAAGGCGGCCCAGGCGGGAGACTGGCGGCTCGCCTGACACTTTTTCTATTTTTTTTTTAGAAAAATAAAGAATAAAATTTTGTTAGTAGTAAAAATAAAAGTTTTTTTATAAAAAATGATTTTAAGCATCATTTTTATTTTTATAATTTTTTTAAATTAATACTAGAATATTGTTTTTACCCTTTGTTTTTGTTAAAAAATTAGAAAAAAGTCCAAAATCATTTGAATTTTTTTTAATTTTTTAATGCAAGGGTATTTTTGCCATTTTGCAAAAGATTAACATAATTTTCAAAAAAGTTAACGGAAAAAGGTAAAGTGGAACTTTTTCAAACTTATGGGACTTTGCAAACCGTTTTTGAATTTAAGGGGTTAAGTGAAACTCGACTATAATTAAGAAGAGCTAAATTGAATTTTCCTTTAAACTAATGGAATGAGTGATTTGCATTGTGATTATTGTAGAGAACCACTTTTTTTTCTTCATTTTCAACTCCAACTATGCTCTTTACATTTAAGTTGCATATAGTATTTTAATAATATTTCTTACTTTTTAATTACAAAACGTTTTTAGAAGAGAGAGTAAAGTGAAATAAATTGTGAATAAAAATAATAAAATAGAAACTCCCTACATGTAAGGAGAGAAAAAGAAAAATGTGGGTAACTCCTTATTGTAGGGAGTCTCATTAAAATGCAATTTTCTTTCATTTTCAATCTCTACAATAGATTTTTAGCTATTGTAGCTTCATTTGAGATGCTCTTCGTCCTCTCCTCATCTTCCGACGGCAGCCGTTTCCGACTCCAACTGTTGAAGCAGTTCAAGTTTGACTCTTCTTCGACTCAAGTCTTGCCCCAAAAGAGTGTTGGTTCTCATCGTTCAAAATTGAGAATCAACCGACCAAGTCAAGTCAATTTTTTCGAAACGATCATGCTAATTGGGTCAGTTTCGGTTGTCTTTCGTGAATAACCGACTTCGGCCGGCCGGTCATGTCGATTTTTGACACGTGAACATCCCTAGTTGTGGGTTCAGGTTTGGATCAGTCAAATTTGATTTTAATTGAAAATGACTTGGTTTGACGATTATTATAGAAACATGTAGATGAAAACAAGATGAACTTAGAACCAAGTCAGATCTGTCAAAACCTGTCCATGACATAGTTTGATCTACGAACAACATCATTGTGGTAAGGATCATAATGCCAAAGAAATCATTACTGCATGGCATAGAGGGGGAGGTCATAAGCGTTCATACCGTAAAATCAATTTTCGACAAAAAGAAAATGAAAAAATTACGGTAGTATTGTAACCATTAAATACGATCTTAATCAAAATGCATACGTTTGTCTCATACCTCAACCTATAATTTTTTTAGATGGGCCTTGCATTGAGATTTGTAAAATCTGAAGGAATTTGGATGGATTTTGAATTACTAAAATGTGGACCGGTGATAAATTACTCAACTAAAATTCAAAGTCCATCTCATTTCGCGTCTACACACGGTTGCTTACCAGAGTTCATCTCATCAAGTGGTTGTAATAATCTCAAGAACTCTTAAAAATCACGAGTTTGGTGCTGTCTTACTTTATCATAACATAGTCGAGCCCAAATCTTGATACAATTCGCCGATGAAAAAAAGTAGTTGTACACGTAAAACGTATTTATTCGTCCATGCATTTCACATCTTCACCATTCTGTGACGACCCGAGAGCTTCCCCATAGCTTTTCGCAGTACGTCCGGCACTTAGGTGATTAGCACTCCTTGTGCATGCCCTAAGTTAGCCTTGATCCTACACGAAACAATGTAAGAACAAGAGGAAAGCAAGAAAACCCGAAAGAGAGGAAGGAAACTTGAGAACAAGAGAAAGATGTATAAGAGCTCTTTGTATTACAAGTGGATTTTTCTTACAAGGCTTGAGTGGTATGGCTAAATGCCATCTCCCCTATTGATAGTAGGTCTCTACCTAAATGAACGGTTATGATTAATTTTTACATTCCACTTTGGAGGGTTAGGATTAATCCTCTAGATTTCTCTACCAAAATATCCTATATAAAATATTCATATTTATCTAAATATCTTGGGTAGCTTGCTTGGCAAGTTTCGGGCAATTTGGGCAATTCGGGCGGGAAGAATCTAGAGAACTCTCCAAGATTCATGGGGGTTGAGCCCAAATTGGGCCAATTTGTATGGGCCAAATGGGCCATTTGTGTGGGTCGTAACATTCTCCCCCACCTAATCTGGCGACGTCCTCGTCGCTAAACCGTCACGGAATTGTCGTATTTTGTCTTCAAACTGTCAAAGGTCCGCGGCGGGTTCCCAACTTGTCTCGCTATCGGGAAGGTCCTTCCATTTCACCAAGTACTCCGTGTATGATGGAACGCCCCTCTTCGAGACTTTTCGTTCGGCTAGCACTTCCTCTACTTGTTTTTCGTGAGAGATGATTGTTGCCGGTGGTGCCCTCTTGCTCGTTCCTCGATCCGGATCTTCGTTGTCTCCATGATAAGGCTTGAGATTGCTCACGTGGAAGACCGGATGTATTCTAAGTTGAGGTGGCAACTCAACTTTATAGGCCACATTTCCCACCTTCTTAAGGATTGGGAATGACCCATCATATCTCCGAAGAAGTCCCTTGTGCAGCGGTCGGGTGGTCTTTAGTTGGTTGCTTTGAAATTTCACCATGACCAAGTCGCCGACTCGAAATTCTCTTGGCGTTCGCCTTTCGTCAGCCCATTTCTTCATTTTCTTGGCGGCCTTATCAAGATAATAGTGTGTCACTGCGACCTGCTCGTGCCACTCCTGAGCAGTCTTGAAGGTAATCGGCCTACTACACACATATGTCGATTATAGCGTGTGCGGAGTAAGTGGTTGTTGCCCGGTTGCAAGTTCGAAGGGACTCCTGTTCGTCGACTCGCTCCGCTACAAGTTATACGAAAATTGTGCAATATCAAGGATCTTGGCCCAATCCTTTTGATTTG
>JAYMTP010000859.1:0-28395 GCA_036897365.1 Geranium brycei | reverse complement strand
GAAAAAAATTTATTTGCTTAACTTGTTTTTATAAATTTATTTATGGAATAAATAATAAAAAACTGATTTGAATATTATTTTCTTTTAAAAAATATTAAAAATAAAAAACGTTGTTAAAAGTGGTTTTTTATTTTTAATATTTTTTTGAAAAAATTATTTTTTTTAAAAGAAATCATTTTTTAAAAAAAATAATTTTGAAATTAGTGTTTTATTATTTGTGATAAAAAATATTTTTTTAAAAAAAAGTTCAAAATATATTGTTTTTTTGAAATTTATTATTGACATTTTACATCAAACTTAACTCTGTGATGGACGGTGCAACTAACTAAAACCTTACAGTGGTAACGTGCAAAAAAAAAGTGTAGGGTAGTAACATGCAAAAATTGCATAGTACATGGTAGTAATCAGAAATTTCCCCTTTTTTCAATTCATTTCTCAGATTATCTTCTTCTTTTACCAATTCTATTTTCCAACTCAACTCTTCAATATTTTCTCTCTTTCATTGTGGAATCACTGCACCGTTTTGGCACACTGGCAGTGGACATTGAGACGGTACACCACCGGTAAAAAATTAAGAGCAGCGAACGACTTGTGTTTGCAACCCTTAATTTTTACTAGCGACAAACAAGATTTGTATGTTATTTGTAATTTATTAGGCGGTGGACAGAAACTAGGTATGCCGCTAGTATTGAATTAAGGGCGGCACACATTATAGTGTCCTGTGTTGCCATTAAGTATAACATTGTTGACTTTTTCAGTCAACGTCATTTAATCGTGAATTTTATGTATCGAACCATTGATATTTTGTTAATCATGGATGATCACATGAAAGTGTATGACATAGAGGTCATAATCAATTTAAGATGATTGAAATCAGAAAATAGCCAAGTACAAAAAGAATAACAACGAGTATCTGTTGATTCCTTCTCTACAAAAACGATATAATGTCCCCCAGTCATGATCAGATTTAAGTTATTATTCAAACTTATTGAAAACTTCACCGAACTTGGAATATGTACAACCAGCCACATTCGTATGGCTATATTCAAAATTATTTTTCAAAATCATTATAACCCGGTGAAAGTTTGGATTTAGAGTTAAGGAAGGTAAACGCTTTCATAAATCTTAACACAAACTTTTAAATCTCAATATAATTAAATTTAATTTTTTAATAATCAAAACCGTTCAATATTTTGTACGTATTATATAAAGAAACGACAACATTTTTTTGGATAATCGAACAATAGAATGACATGAGATTAATTGAAATTGACAAAAGTGAAAGTAGTTCTTGACTAAGGGCGAGGGCGGCGGACATGCATGTACTACACCGCTGATATTTTTGTCTAGAAAAACGCAAGCAAACAATTTTATTGTTTAGACTCAAACAAAAGCAGATTTTATTTTAAATTGTAAATACAAAATGGATATTTAATGATAAATAAATACTTTAATACAACACAAGCAAAAATTTTTATTACACCCATCCAAGGGTACACACCAACATAAAATCGAAAATAAATATATACAAAATCATCCCTTCTTTAACAAACAACGATATCATAGAAAAATTTGACTGAATTCAACTATACAACATTGCAGTCTTTATTGTCCCAAAACCATAGCTAACGCCTCAATAATTAGTCTCCTTTCTCCAGCTAACCCCAATAATGACTCTGTAACATTTAATTAAATCAAGAGCAGCAACCAAATCTAATAAAAAGTTGAATTAGACCAAAATATATTACAAGTACTGAAATTGTAACAAGAAAATAAATTACCTTAGGCAATAGAAGTAGCCTTGCCGCTACAAATAGCCCCAACATTTGCTTTCAAATCGGTCGCCCATCGGATCAGCCTATATCACAAATTCATAAATTTACGGTATCCAATATTATTATTATTAGAGAGATAATTTAGTGAGAATCTGACTAAATCGTGAGTTTGAGAATCATTAGAGGCGCGTCATGTGGTGCGAGATAAGCTGGCAGGCGAGGAAAGAAAAGGGTTCTCAATCCCTCATTACACCACTCCACCGACAGAGTTCACTTATAGGGTATAGTAAATAAAACTCGGCCCCCTTGTCACATAGCGCCTTCGTATCGATTCTTATGATTCTCACGATTCTTGTGGTTCTCATTGGAATGCTCCCCAATTATTATTATTTATATTTATAGCTGATAAAGGTAAAGAAGTTAACCTGACTCTGTCGATGGACCGGGCAACGGGTTGGTAGGTGACCAGAATCATCTCGCTGCCCGTGTCAGAATCAATAGACGAAGAAGATATATCTCAGCATTGACAAACATGTCAATGGGCATAATTGTGGCAGTTACGAGTAAGCGCGAGTCATCAGCAACACGCATGTGAAGTTTGAGCTGCGGGTTATTGTCTGAAAACCCGAATCTTCGTCCCAGGTCGATGCTCCCACCCGCCTTGATGGGCCGCCCCGGCTCGTGGCGGAGATCGAATTGATCGATCAGCTCCACCGTCAAATCGCGGCCCGTGTTGTTGTGAACACGAGTCGTGAGATCCATTAATTTGGATGTTTCTTGTCATCTGAATTTGGAGGGGTTTATATAGGCAAAGAAATGAGGGCAGGTTGATGACGACAACTGTGACATCACGACGACTAAGCAAGGGTGAGGCCTATGATGGACTTATCGGTGAGTACCTAGCAATTTCTTCTTTTCTTTTTCTTTCCACTAGTATTTCGGTTGCATGAAGATTAGGGACCCAATTGAGCGTTAATTTGGTAGGACTCGGCTCGTGAAAAAAGTGTTTGGCTCAAGTTGGACTCTGGTTTGAACGAGCTTGTGCAACTAAACTCGAGCTCGGCTCAAAAAAACTTAGACAAGTTCGAACTCGGCTAAATTCGCGCCAGCTCGAGATTAGCTCAGCTCGATTTGACTCGTCTAATTTCATTATAAATATTCACCAAAATATTAAACGAACCGGCTCGCGAGCCTGTCGAAGTTTAAAAAGTCAGTCTCGAACTTGGCTTGTTTATTAAACAAGCCCAATATTAAGCTCGAATTCGGCTCGAGCTTGATTATGACGAACTCAAACCAAACATTTAGCGAGCGAGTTTGAGCTACTCGTTAAAAGCTAAGTTCGTTTACAACCCTAATGAAGATTGATTGAGGACTATTTCGCTTTATAGTGTTATGTGTTTCAAGCTTACGTCATAAAACACCCATGACAAACTTCTTCGTTTCACACTCTCCTGACGCCGAATAAGAAGACATTTTCCTCTTTTATTTTTTTATTCAATTACAACCAAATTGTTTAAAACACTATGGAAATCGGGAAGATGGTGCACGGCTGAACTAAAATATAAAATTAGTTACCTAATTCAAATAGTGTTAAAGGAATGTGACCAGGTATCCTTCCAAATCTAATTCAGTCAAATATATATGTACATGGTTAGTTAAGGTTACAACAACAAGAGATATAAGTGTACATATAGTCATGGCCTAGGAGGTTCGACTCCCATGAACGGGGCTATGTGGCATTAGGAAGTTGCTAACAAGCCTTTTTTCAGTAAAACAAGTAAATTTCGGAGTTGGAATTGGAATTGGTGCGTTTGGGATAGGGTTTTTTAGCGTGAGACTTTTGATTTCATTATGAGAGAGAGAGAGAGTTGGGAATTCGGAGTGGATGCCCTGGCAGATGCACTAGAAGGACTTGAGAGTTTCTTCAAAATGTTGTAGGCGAGGGAGTTAAAGAAATCCACTGTCAAGTAGCTGAGAAAGGCATAGTGTTTCTTCGGTGCAAGTTGAAAACTATTTTCCTTCTCTTATTATGTACAATTATGGTCCACCTATGTGCTTTCACCTTATAGATCAAGTCCCGCATACCAGGACAGTTTATTTCACATTGATATTTCAGTTGAACGATAAGAGGGAAATAAATTTTTGAGTTTTTTATGGAGTCACTATTAACTCAAAACATTATGAGTTATACATTTTGTAGGCGACTCGGCGAGTACAATAAGTGTACGTGCAACATGTGGTACCTAGAAGGTTGCATAGAGCAATAATACATGATGCTTGATTTATACTTTTCCCTCAAACGTACCTTGATAACGGTACTTCGTTCAGCGACGTCCTAGTCATCCGGAGGCAACTTATAGCCTATTAGTTGTATCCATGCTTGTGGAAGTGAAGAGTATGGTGCGAAGAATTCACAACATCATTTGAGATGTTTTGGGCCTATTAGAGAGTTATCGAGAATTTTATAAAGTAGGTACCTTTGTGGAAGCTCATCGAGCTCAGTACCAACAATACATACCAAATTTTACTTATCAAGATCGGGTGATGTCATTGAACTTAAACATCCGACAATGTGTAAGTAACTCACACGAAAGGATTGGGTAATTACCAAATAACACTCATATATTTAAGTGTTAACTTAAGCAAGTTAAGGATTCAAACACCAAATTGATATTAACCGTCTTCGAACTTTGAAACAAGGTCAAACAATTCAATCTCCCAACTATCTTTTTAGGTCCCTCTTATTCTTCTCAGCATTGAATTCAATATATCTGATTTTCTTTTGAAAAATTGACAGGAGAATCAATATTCCAAATTAAATGAAGTTAAAACTTTTAATATCAATTATTATGTTACCATTTTGTTAGGATTTTATATGCGAGTTTAGGTCTCACATTAGAAGAGTAGTATAAGAAGAGTTTATATACATATTGGATCTAAAACCTGACATGCTAGTATTTTGGGTCATATATGGACTTTAATGTGTATGTGGACTTTCTTTGTGGGTGCTCCTCCCTAATAAGACCGGTTCTCCCCAACAAGTGGTATTAGAGTTTGGTTTACACAAATCTCATCGGATCAGGAGGCTAGTAGATCTTATGATGGATTGAGCCAGTTAAGCCAGTAAGATCTAGAGAATTGTGATTGATCATGCCGAGATTGCAAGATGGGCCAACGGGTGAGAGTGCAAGGCAATTTAAACTTAGGAGCGTTAGTAGCCCGATATGATGAGGCTTAATGTGGTGGGGATATTGTTAGGATTCCACATGTGAGTTCAAGTCTCACATCGGAAGAGTACATGGTATAAGAAGAGTTTATACATACACATTGGAACCAAGACCGTATATGCTAGTCTTTTGTATCAGAGATGGACTCTAATGTGTATATGGTCTTCCTTGGTGTATGCTCTTCCTTGGAAATACCCAATTCTCTCCAACACTACGACCATACAGTACGTACAGTCTTAAATAGATCGATTTCGAGTATCGATAGAAACCACCTTTATGAAGATAAAAAAGAATTTGGAGATAAAGAATTCAACGAACCAAAAATTAAAAAACTTGAATGTTTGTACCTCCTGTTATACCCTACGAAAAGTAACTAGTACATATTCACCACCAAGTTCATATGATCATAAAAAACTCTGGGTTAACACTATAAAGTTGTAGAAGTATCAAACGACGAATCCAACGTTATTAAGATAAAAAATTTTGGACTTTTGTATATCATGTTATACCCTTCAAACAGTGGCAGTATAGATTGTAACATCCTGTAAATTATTCTTTATAATGTTTTCGATTAATCTTCTTTATCGTTCATGTACAAACCCGTAATTTAAGAAGTTTCACTAAGCTAATTAGGTTAGTTGGGTCGGTCTCATATTTTCTAGTGGTTAACGTCAAACATATTGACATGATGGTGATGTTGTACTCTTCAAGCACGACATGGACCGGTGTGGTGCTTACTCACGGGAATTTAATTTCTACGTCGCTTATGACCACAATAAACCAGTCCATGGTGTTTTAACAGACGAATCCTACATTCTAGCTTATATGTCTGCTTCGTTTCTTTTATTTGGATGAGGTAAGTTTGATGGGTGTTGAAGAGAATAAAAATTATGAAATGGATCTTTGTATAGAAAGATTGACTATTAATTCTCTTAAGATTTTGATGGTGATGACTCTTTTACGTTATCATCAATTACAGAGGAAGAGCGGTGCTCGGAAGTATGACCCCACTTGTGTTCTTTTTTCCTCTTTGTACTCAATTCTTTTGGTTATGGTGAACTTTCTCTTCTCTCTTCATTGATCTATTTGCTTTCTTTTCGTTGACTTGTGACCCTTAATTGAGGAACATCAACGGAGTAGGAATGCTCATTGGAGCAGCTCTATAATGGTTTGGTTATTTGAAGATGAGAGGCACTTTGTGAAAATGTACAAGTTCACACAGGACAGTTCCTTATTTTTAAAAATAACTAATAGAATCTAAATGAGTTGGGTTAAGTGTAAGAACAAAATGGGTAGGATGCTGTTTTTTATTAGCAAAAGGAGAAGATATTATTGATGAAACAAGCAAAAAATTTCAATAAGAAAAAAAATCGGCCCATGTTTTGATTTGAGCTTGGTCAAATTATCTGTCTTGAGTTTGTAAAGTCAAGAGATTTACAAAGATCTCAATTCTTAACAGTTGTTCGATCACCCATGGGGCCCGGAGGCTCCAAAATGGCCTGATGAAATTGGGCATTCTTTTACGTCGTCCGCTACGGTGGTAGACTACATAATCAATTTTATAATTAGAGATAGTTACGTGAAAATAAAGTATACTTAAATGTGCTCAAGAGTCATTTTTTTCATTTTAAAACAACGAGAAAATATTCATTAAGTATCAACATAAATGATTTCGTGAACACTAAGTTGACAAAAAATATGTCGCATGTGCCAGACAATAGGCACTATGTTGCAATAGGGGAAAATGCTTACGTAACTCTAACCCATCAGAATAAAAGAGAGCAATAAAGAACTCAGTTCTTTGAGCGATGTGATGTTCAAAATTTTGGATTGCTTTGTGGTCAGTGGGTTTATAAGTGAAGCCGAGTAATTGATAGAAAGCCCAAACTTGAGTTGCCTGATGGCGGGAATTCATGTTTTTGGAGTAGTGAAACGAAGTCTTGGTGGTGGTGGGCGGAACCACAAGATCGGGAGGGGCATCATCATGACAACAAGGAGTGGAAGCAATAGGAGCCTTAGGCTTGAACTTCCGTTTCCTACGGACATGAGGCGAGAGCGACGAGGCTTCACCCCATTGGCATGGAAGATAAGAGAAGCCACAGGGACATGAAGCTCATTTTCTGTATCAGCAGCAGGGGCCACCAAAGAGGACTCCAACCCATTACTTAAACCACAAAAAGGGCTCAAAACCGGCCCACCTACAAGAGCTGCTGGCCCATAAATAGACCCACACGTGCCCAAAAACGACTCTCGAAATCCAGTTTTGTTGCTGATAAAAAAAACTCTAACCATTTGGACAAAGTGTCGTGAAAATTAGAGTCCTAAGGATCATCGCAAACTATACGATGCACCAGGAGAACGTGAACCACAAACCTCCAAACAAATTTTATAACTTTATAAGGAATTTGTAATCACTACAATTTGGTTCCAATTACTTACACCTCTTCTTAGAGAATAACAGAACCCCTTTTTATCACGTAACTAAAACCACGAATTGGTTATCAACGCTTGCTTGACCAATTGGTTAAACACTTAAACTTGAGGCCAAAAGTCCTGGGTTCGAGTCACGCTGCGATATCTCGTCTTTGTTTGTTTCCAACTCCCGTTATTGATACAATAATCTTAAGAACTCTTAAGAATCATAAGTTTGGGACTATCTTGCTTCATACTAGTATAGTCAAGCCTAAATCTTGATACAATTTGCCGATAAAAAAAAAATAAAAACACAAATTGGTTATGGACATGATAGGTAAAGGAATGCTACAAATGAATTCTTTATCCCTTTGATTAAAAAGGTTTGTCAAACAACTCAATATCTCATTCCGTCTTACCAACAACAAACAACGATGAATTGTGCAATGCTCAAGCTCTTCTTTATGTGTCAGTGGTAAAAAAACCATCATCTTTTTTTTTTTTGGAAACCATGGAATATGTTAGACTTTTAAACACTCATCATTCCCAATTGTGCGTCTTAGGCCTTTAACAATAAGCTCTTGAGACGCCAACATTCCCCTTCAAGTGAAAATACGGTTAATTCTCAACTTAGCATCAATAAAGTGCGTGTTTCGACAATATTTAGCTTTAAAAACCCGAGCAAGCAGAGTGTTTGCATCCCTCGCCAGCCTCCACGCATGCTTTCCAAGCATGACCAAATCAAAGTTTATAATCCAACGAAAACTCAAGCCTACCATGGCTTTGGGAAAACAAAGAGAGTCCAACTCAAACCTTCATCCTCTCATGAGACCTCGATTCCTTCTATCACACGACCAAGCATTGAAGATATTTTCAATCCTCGGGCTAATGCAACTCGTACTTGGGACATATGCAAACCCATGGATATCACGTACGAGTTGACTGATTCTCAAACTATCCAAATCATAGAAGAAATGGAAATAAGAAACAGGGCCAATTAAGTGCATCCCTGATTTTTATTCCTCTTGTTTAACATCCTTTTTTCATATGCATCATGTTTTTCTCTCTTTTCTTTTGTTGATGTATTTAGTTGGCATTTGTTTCTTTCTTGGATGCTTTAGTTGGTTTCATCAATAAAATATTTTCTTTTTGATGATGAATTTTTTTTATTCATATACTGTTACTCGAGCCCCTCCACTAGAATGAGCTTAACATACACTCAATTTCATTGTAGAGATCTAATGGAGACGAAAATAAACTCATAATGTACTAAGACACAGTTTGATTATCAATCCTTAATAATCCTGTATTTTCTTCCATACTCGGTCTTCTAAATACCAAACGAATTCTCTTTTATTTCACCCTATAGAACTCAGTTCACTTTTCTCCCGAACATTAGTCACATGAACGTACAAACTTGAACCACATTTGTATCTCTGTTGCTTCATGTGATATGGAATCAAGCATAAAGGTTATCGATTTTGAGATTTTGTATCCAAACGTCTTCGCATCTCTGGAAACATTCGGGTTCAGTTTTTATTTACATCCCTAATGTACTCCTCAGCTAAGTCAGTTACAGAACAAACACTAAAACAAACACTAAAGGGCCAGGCTTGTTCTAACTCCTAAGCAAAACATAAAGAAGGCCCAATTTCTTGGTCGCAAGATGGAGGAAAAGAGAAGAATATTGAAGACAAGGATCTGGGCCTGAGTTTGGCAAACGTTTTAGTTAAGGCCCAAACAGAAAAAACATAAACCAACTAAAGTAGAATATAAGCCCAGCAAATAGTAGAGACAAAATCAATCCCTATGACGATGGTGGAGGGGAGGCTCTTCGATCTTTTTTATTGGTACAGAATTTAGAGTTCATAGTGTATCGATTGAATATCCCAAAATAGCCTTTTTTTTGTATGGAGATATGATCAAATATCCTTTGGATTTTTTGGCTAAGCAAGTAAGGGTATTTTAGTTCTTATGATGGTAAATATTAATCTAGTAGATTAATGAGTGAGACAAATGGAAATATCAGAGGTCTGTCGATTCAATTTTATTTAAAGACAAGTATATTTATATGATAGTAATGACTATTATTTTGATCCACTTTTTATAGTTTAGAATCAAACAAAGCATATTTTATTTCTAAATTATAGGCGAAAAAGATATCCAATGATAAATAGTTTAATAAAACACAAACAAGCCCATTTATAATTTTCAACCAAAGGTGTGTACATAATATAATAATAATAATAACATAAGAAACACAAACATAAAATATCTGAGTAAAACCATCCCGACTTTAACAAACAAACAACATACGTTCTTTCACAAAAATAGACACAAACAACATACGAGGTAAGTGTCACTCAACCCAACTGAACTGCAGAGTCTTCTTTATTGCCACGAAACCAAAGTTAACTGCCCAAGAACTCTCCTGGCTCCAACTAACTCCAATTGCAAATTTAGGCTACACAAAGAAATGTATCAACTAATTGTGTTTACATGTAACACAATATATTCAATAACAAATTCAATTCAATAAATAAATTTACCGCATGATGATCCAATTGGTAGCAGGGATGACAACAAGCCGGATGTGAGCTGGGTTTTCTCCACCCGATCTCATCCTCACTTATTTCTTTAATTTACCCGTCTGGAGACGATGATTTCCCTCCCCTCCCCCTCGATCGGGATCAAAGGCATAAAACACTGTCGAGAAGAGAGTGTTTTGTTATATATATTATACAGAGAGAGAGAGAGAGTGAACCTGAGCCTGTTGATGGACCGGTGAGCGGATCGGAAGTTGACCCGGATCATCTCGCCGGCGGTAATGGGGTCGATGAAGGAGGAAAGATATATGTCAGCATTGAAAAACACATCAATGGGCATGATTGTGGCGGTTAGCGACTCTGTTTGAGCAACGACCCGCAGGTGAAGTCGGAGCTGAGGGTTGGCGTGGGAGAACCCGAATCGGCGGCCCAAGTCGATGCTCCCGCCGGCTTGGATGTGGCGCGGCGGAGATGGAACTGATCGAGCAGCTCCACCGTCAAATGGCGGGCGGTGTTGTTGTGAAGTCCATCGCATGAGTATATTTGTGTTGCCCTAATTGCTGGGGTTTATGTAGGCAGTGGCATGGGAGTGACGCTATGGTGACTTTCATACTGACGTCAGCGGTCGATTTTTTTGCAACTTGCAGTTGCTCCCATGTTCCACCAAACTCATATCAAATTACTTCCTTGCACACTTCCTAACACAATACCAATTGATTAAACGACATTACTCCACCTATTACATGATGCCAACTCATGGCAATATTGAACCGCCCTATATGACTTATAAATAGAGGCTAAGATACATGAGGAAGAGTCTGTCGATGATGAATAACAAGAGTTCACACGTACGTACCTATATTGTGCTTCTATTGCTTTGTTTCGCATGTGTTAATTCTCTGTTCAATATTTGTCTTCTATTTCTTTTATCAGCACCACCTGCCGATCAAACACTAGGAAGTTCTGCAGAATTATAAATATTTCTTTTTCTCTTTATTTTGATGAAAGTTTGATTTGCTATCTATTATATTTTCTGTGATCTTGCTAAATTTATATCAAAGAAGGTGAAGGAAAAAAACAGTAAAAACCTCTTCTTTTATTCAATTTTGCATTGATCACATTACTCAAAAACATAAAATAGCAGATACGGTGCTTTTGGTTGCGTCTGGTATGATTTATCAATATTGACGCAGTTCATCATACTGTGTCAGCTATGATGATGGCGGGGTCCACCAACGAAATTCAACGCAATTCACCGAAACTTTAATACCAACACATTTTCATCAACTGTGTCGACTATTTTGCGTTTTGAGGGTCTACCAACAAAATTCAACAGTTAACCATTATCGGTTAATGGTCAATAGTATGTATACTCGACGTAGTTGTATAACATGTTGTATATGCGTCAGTAAAGATTGTTGACTATAACGGTCATATTCGTTGATCCAACAACCATATTCCAGCCCCAACGACTAGGTTGTATACACAATGCATGAGGAACCATGTGTGTCGGCTATGTACAATGCTTATATTGTATACCTGACACACATGTATCCAAGTGTGTCAGCAATGAAAATAAAAAATTCTATAAATCCAGTCGTCTTCTTTTTAAGTTGCTCATAAATGTAAGAAGAGTTGCCTGATAGTGAGGAAAACATTTCTATATGAGTTGAAGTAACAAAAAAATGTTTTGTGAATTTACTGTGAACGATCTACGCAGTATTCAACAATCGTCTTTTTCGTGTATACTAGGTTCTAATTCTTATTTCTGGTTTATACTTCACGTATTAATTTGTTAGTTATATATAGTAATTTTAAAAAATCATGTTTTTTTATTGTTTTAACTTCAAATTGACATGTAGTTAAGACAATTTAGCGAATGTTTGCGATGATTATATGCCCGATCCACGTATTATCTTAAGGGAAAATTACACTTCACTATACCAACATATGTCCATTCCAACTTCACTATACCAAAGTTTTTAAAAAATTATAGCCACCCCAAGAGTTTTTTAAGTACACCTCGCTATGTAATTTCCAATTTTATATTACTATAGGGATAATTATTAAATATTCATTTCACCCCTAACTGAATAACCAAACTAATTGATGGGTAGAAGGCAAATTTAATTTTCTAAGGTGAAAAATGGAAATAATTAAAAAATTAAAAAGTAACCTACGAAATTCCCATTTTAACCCACTTCACCCCTAACCTCACACTCTCTTCCAGAACATCTCTCTCTCATCCAGAACCATTTTTAAATTATACCCGGGGGCATTGTGAGCCTTAAAAATATTGTTATTATCTTTAACAAAAGTTATCTTAAGTGTAGCTAAGAAATTCTTTGAGTATCTCTAAATTTTTTTTAAAGTTCAATATAGTAAAGTTAGAATGGACTTATGTTCGGTATATTGAATTGTAATTATCCCTTATTTTAATACTGTTTAGACGTTATACTGTGATTTAGAACACAAAAATTTTGTTTACTTTAAATTTGAAGTCCATATACGTAGTTTAGACTCTATTCTGAGTGGTATTTAGTTTTGTTTGAATTGAAATAGTGTCGGCTATCTTGAGTGAATACCGGCGCGTATGATAACTGTGTCAGTAATGATTAGTCAATATAATTTCATTCTTTCTTAACGCGATTTGTTCTTGTCAGTTATGGACCATAGTTCTATAACTATATCTGATAGAAGTTCATACCCGTTTCGTAAGGTATATCTTAATTCTTATAGTTTGTGATTGATAATGCTACGCCACAAGGTCGAGACATGTACTTGTGTCCGCGCACGCATTGCTGCAATATGCAACCGCAAACCATCGAGAGAATTTTCATACAGTTAATGCATAACGACACATTACAAATTACAAGGTGTGGAGGCTTCATTGTGAGATATCTTGTTATTCGGATGAGAGACTATTACCAAGAAAGGATAGAGCTTCAAGCAGTTGCAATGTGGAATCCGTAGTGGAACTAATGGAGGATTCATGTGAAGTGCCTCATTACTCCCACAGTGGAACTCCTCTAGGATTAATGTGTAACTAATGCGTCTAACGCAAACCTCGTTGTTTGACAAATCTAACACGAATTATTCTTGTTAATTATTCTTCACCTTCGTTCAACATTTTTCCCTCTCATGCCTCTCTTATTAAAATAATCTTATCATCTTTATTTATTATATTGTCTATTAATCTTGTCGATCCAGAGGTTACTCTTGTGTCCTCACAGTTTCTCCTGTCTTTTGTTTTTATTAATCTTTATTCTCAACCTCTCTTCTTCTTTTTTCCTTTTTTTCCACCCTTATTCTATTTCTTTGTTACTCACTTACTTTATTACCTTAAATCTCTTTAATATTCTCTATTATTCTCATCTCTTATTCAAAACAAAAATCATATTTTTTTCTCTTTTAATATGGTATTGCACCGTCGTAGTTGTTTGAAATTGTTTCGCACCGATGTAGTTGCTTGTTTTGCACCGTCCTTATGCGACGTAGTTGCCGCACCATCATTATATGACGTAGTTGCTTTTCCTTCCTATTTATTCTTATTTATTCTCTCTTTGTCAATCTCTTTTTCTATCATTCTCTCTCACTTTGTTCCTGTCTCCTTTTATATTTCTCGACCTCCCTCAATTTCTTTTCTCCGTCTCGATCATTATGGCTCGAGTTATTGCATGTCAAGTTCACGTGACTCATGTACCACCATCTCTCAAGTTTGCATATATATTCATCGAAGACTTCCTGCTCTCTTTGAAGACTTTTGCTACAGTCAGAGCATTCAGACTCTTACTGCTCCGACTGCGGGGCATGTTAGAATAGGCCCAAGCCCATGTGTTTATGGAATGTTATAAATTATGACGGCTAGAGTTTCATATGTGTTAGTCTAGGGTTTTCTTATATGTGTGAACTTCCTCTCTTTAAATAGAGAGATATGATATGTATTTTCAATCAATCATTCATCACTATAAACACTTTCAATGTCAATGAAGGAACACGCCGTGATTTCAAACACAACGTTCGATAGAATGTGTGAGTACAACAAATCTTTACTGCTGACTCATAATTCATACCTTGAATATCATGCAACAACTAATAAAAGGTTGAAAAGTATGGAGATGAATTGTATAAAGTACCAAGGTTGCGAATACGGGTGCGTTTTATACTACAAAGAGTATAAAGGTCTTGAAAAATGTCCTATATGTCGCACATCGAGATGAGAAGTCAAGGGACATAATAAAAGTCTAAAAGCAAAGAAAATTTTTAGATACTACCCTATAAATCTTCGGCTACAACGTCTGTTCATGTCAACGAAAACTGCAGAGCACATAATGCGACACAGTCAAAGGGTATAAGACGGACAACATTTTTGCACATATTGCAGATGGAGAGCCGTGGAAGGAGTTTGATAAATTGCACCCAACTTTTTCTTCAAACCTTCGGAACGTGTGTCTCGCTATAGAGAGCGATGAATTCAATCCATTTGGATCTAATGGATCGTCTTACAGTGTGTGGCCAATCATAGTGATTCCCCTTAATTTTCCTCTGTCTATGTGTACAACATTCTCTCAATGTTTATTTCTGGACCAAAATCCCCAAGTAAGTGTTTGAACGTTTTTATGCGGTCACTGATAGACGACCTCCAAGTTGTGTGGGAATCGAGGATTCCAACTTTAGATCGATTTAGCGGCCAACACATTCAGATGCGTGCAACCATTATGCTAACATTTAGTGACTATCTAGGGTTATAAATGTTGAGTGAAATTCAAGGTAAGGGGTCCAAGGCATTGCCCTATTTGTCTTAACAATCTCGAGGATGAGTACCATAACAACATAATGTCATACCCCAGACACCGAACATGGCTACGAGATAATCACCCGTACTGAAACAAGACCATGCAATTTAACAGGACTAAGGAGCCTAAGAAACCCCCACATATTCCACCGTTAGAAAAAGTCCTTACATAGACATGCATGCATGAGTATCCTATTTAGAGTTTGCATCTATCACATGCCCCAAGAAAAGGGAAGACAAGATTGTATTGGACACATAAAACTATATTCTTGGAGCTATAGTACTAGAAATCCATTCGGGTTAAGCATGCTATTAATGTTATGCATATAGAAAAAAAACGCATGCAATAATATCATGGGCACCGTACTAGGAATTAAGAAAAAGACAAGGATGATGCGAAAGTGCGTGCGACTCTTTGAGAGATCGGCTTATAAAGACTGTCATCTGGGTTCATGGGGGATGAGGATGACCAGACGGAAGTGTTTGAACGAATTTCTAAAATGAAGTATTCAAGCGGTTATGTCGTTTGTCTAAACAATAAAGTGAAGCTCGCTGACAATAAATTTTATGGACTCAAGTCGCGTGACTGTCATGTGTTACTCTAGCATGTTCTTCGTATAATGATTCGACCATATGTTGGGATGCATGTGAAGGATATTCTAAGTGAACTTGTCCCGATGATTCCAAAGAATATGTGCTCGTGAATTAAGAAAAAAAGAAATTTATCAACTGCAAGTCGACATTAACGAGATTATGCCCTCAGTCGTTCTTCACTATGATGGTTCATCCACTTCATTATATAATCGAACAAGTTCTAATGACTGGTCCGGTTCATTGCATTTGAATGTTCCTAATTAAAAGGTACCAATTTATCTCTGCAACCATTTTTGTACGGGCAAGGGAGAGGGGCCTCCCCACGCTGTCCAATAATCAAAAACCAAGGATCTGGGTCTGGGTTCAGCTAGCGTTTTAATTGAGGCCCAAAAAGAAAAAACTATATATCATCTACACTAGAATATAAGCCCAATAAATAGTACACACAAAATCGATCCCTACCAATCGATTTTGTGTCAAATTGAAATATCAGAGGTCTGTTAATTCAATTTTATTTAAAAACGAATATATTTATGTGATATTGATGACTATTATTTTCATCCACATTTCATATTTTTGAATCAAACAAAGCAGATTTTTTTCGAAATTATAGACAAAAAAGATATTTAATGATAAATAGTTTAATTAATAGAAACACGAGCAAACAAATTTATAACTTTCAACCAAAGGTGTGCACACTATAACAAAATCAATCGAATAAACTGAACCGGACCGAACTGCAAACAACTAGTTCTCAACGGTTAGAATAATTAAACTGAACCAAACCGAACTCATTCACACGGTTATGATTTTGATTTCTCAAATTTAAGAAACGAGATGGCCAGTTACATCTGGTTCCTAACGAGTTCAATCTGGTTCTGGAACTATAAACACCCGTAGTTATTATTATTCATATTTAAGGTACTTGGAAAGAGAGCAAATGAACCTGAACATGTTGATGTACCGGTGAGCAGGTCGGAAGTTGACCCGGATAAACTCGACGGTGGAATTGGGGTCGATATAGGGAGAAAGATATATGTCAGCATTGACAAACACATCGATGGGCATAATTATGGCGGCTGCACGTAGACGCAACTCAGTTTCAGCAATGACCGTAGATGTAGTCTGAGATGTGGGTTGGTGTCGGAGAACCTGATTCGCCGGCCCAAGTCGATGCTCCCACTAGCTGGGATTTTCCATGGCGGAGATCAAAATCATATTTATTTATTTATTTTAATTTTTTAAATACAAGAGTATTTTCGTTATTTCGTAAAAAGTTAAAAGAATTTTCAAAGAAGTTAACGAAAAAAGGTTAAGTGAAACCTTTTTAAACTCAATTGACTTCACAAATCATTTTGGAACTTAAACAGTTAAGTAAAACTCGGTTAGAGTTAAAGGGTGCTAAGTGAAATTTTTCAAAAAATGAGGCATGCATATAACAAGCATGGTGAGAGAAGAGGTATGCTCCAATTCATTATGGCAGTCAAGTTCTTGAGCAACATCTTTATCCACCAGTGAGTTTATATTCGAAGTTTAACGAATACCATTATTGTGTTAGACACAAAAAAGTATATTTTGGGAGTTCGCCCATTAGAAGACTTATCAAGTAACGTCATGATCAACAATACAAGACTGGGGAAAGAATAAAGATGACTAATCCCCACAGAACTCTTCAATATATAAGACATGACAAGAGGTATGATCTACAAAAACGAGTATTGGTAGACTTCATAACATAATTTGCATACGGGAGAACGATTCTATAAATACTCGTGTGCATTGCCTAGGGATTTATGAATCAAAAGATTTCCCATCTTCATCTAGTACTAGTAACATAAAAATGTTTCACTTTTGATTGACTTGATGAATTGTGCTTCATTTTTGTTAATTGTAATTATATATATTTGTCATATTTTCAATAGGTTTCCTATTGTCCTTTTAGACAAATATCAATTCAATAATACTCTGTATTATTAACAATTTTGATCCGTCTCTCCACTTAAGCTTGTGCACACGAAAACATACACCATTTTATCATTTTTCACGCACTTAATACATTTCAATGAAAAAATAGATTTCATTTCTGAACTAAAAAAGCAAGAAATATATTTAACAATAAATACTCCAATAAAACACACAAAAAGCCAATTCATAACACCCATCAAAGGGTTTACACGAAATTAAAAACACAACAAATACAAGCTATAAAATCCACGATCATCCTGATTTTAAAGTCTTTATTGTCACCAAACGAAGCTAACCTCCCGTTAACATTCTCCAGCTTGAACAAATCCCAATTGCTAATTTAGGCTACATCAATGAAAAGATAAAAAATGATCAAGTGACATTTAATTTCATTACATAGAGCCTTAGAGAAAATATATTTTTGATCGGCAAATCAAGAAAACCTCATGTTACCAAAAATTCGAACTCAAAACCCCACGTAAATTAACGTGAACTCCTTGAGAAAATTAATTAGGTTAAACAATAGAAGTAGCGTTGTTCCCACAAATAGTCTCAACATATGCTTAGAAATCCTTGGCCCATGTGAACATCTGCATCACAAATTCAATTAAATTAGTAAATGTACAGCATCAAGATTATCTCAAAAAGAAAGAAATTGAGCTGAGCCTGTTGATGGACCGGGAGGCGGGTGGGTAGCTGACCCGAATCATCTGGCTGGCGGCGGCGTTGAGAAACACGTGAATGGGCATAATCACGGCGGTTATGCGTAAACCCGACTCCGTTTGAGCAGAGACCCGGAGATGAAGTTGGAGCTGTGGGTTGGTGTCTGAGAACTGATCGAGCAGGTCCAGCGTCAAATCGTGGGATGTGTGGTTGTGAACACGAGTCGTCAACTCCATTTTAGAGTAGCGCTACGTTTGTTGGTTGTGTGAGCTGAATAGAATTAGGAGGGATAGATGATGTTAAATCGAGGGGCATAAACTTATATATACACACCGCGACTCGGTAGACCATATTTGTCAAAATTGTGTCCAAACGTGCAGTGGGTATATATGTCCATTTGTGGGACCTTGGGACCTTCTTCACTGGTCCACAATATGTGTTTAATATAAATTCTTGCGTAAACTACGTATATATCTTGTCCACAGTGATTTACGACCACATAGTTTCATCCGTTCCTAGAGGGCTTTGAGGTAGAGGCCTCCATAACCTGAAAGAGTTATTCTGTTGTTGAAAATTGGAAAAATACATGACCTCAATTAATCATACATTATAAAACTATCTACCCTTAAACTATTTTCCACCTATAAATAAGACTAATTATCTAGAATTGTTTATTTCAATGACTTACAATCAACTGAGCTTATATACAAGAGTGTTTGATCATCAAGTTTATTGCTAGATATTATACAAGAATATTAATAAATTACGGAAATTAATAAAATTATAAGTATGAATAATTTATGAATGATACAACAATACATAAATTTTTGTAAACCAATGGATACAAACTCGGGAAATAGTCGAGGCGTGTTGACTTTCCTTAAAATGTATTCGTTCTCCATCGATTGTTGGAATCAACGAGCGTACACCTCTCAGGTACAACGATTTTGGACTAGCACCGTACACCAAAGGTCTAGTTTCAACGAACTTGAACTTGTGTCTTACTTTATTACCAATCTTACGAAGAACATTTGAGATTAAAGAAAGCGCAGAGGACCAAGAAATCATGTTTCTTGGTGTTGAGATGAGTGAAAGAGAAGAGAGGTGACCATTTATTTACATCCTCCAACTCTTCAACCATAAGACTTCTTGAAATTAGTGGAAAAAATGAAAAGATTGAACCATAAATCCATGATTTCATAACCTATGCATTCAAGAGAATGAAATGGATATAATGGGTATTAAATAATGGAATACAAAAATAATTTCATTCATACCATAGTTTATATGAATTAATTCATATTTTTCAACAATCTCTCACATGTATGAAATATAGTGATACCAAAACACACAAAAATGTACGATCAGACTCGACACGATATGGTGATAGGTTTTTACGGTCAATACATGTATAGAAGTTTGAACCTTCACTTGTGAAGACATGTCGACTTTACAAGCTGAACAATAGACACGATGTACTTGAATTGTTCTGCCGTTTGTGTAAATGATAACATGTCTCACGCATTTATCTTCCTGACCCAAGTATAGTTCTCATGACTATGTTCATTTTGGTCATGAACATCGTACTGGTTCTACAAGAATTTCTAAAGGATTTAGCCCCTCAATCCTCCTTTGAAGCGACCATACTTTTATCTCACATAGGTGATTTCTTATTTAAGAGTACCTCATTTTACTCCGCTCAAAACATCAATAATTTCGACACATAAAAATCATTAAAAGCTCAAATGCTTAATCTTTCCTGCAAGTGTCACTGTTTGCATCATAGAATTAAGAGTGGGGGAACCCCCCACAATGACCTCACCCAATCATAACAATTAGGTTGTCTCTCTGAACCATGATCTTGGGATCTCTAGTCGACACGGTTGGGTTTCCTTTGTCTCGACTGTATAATTTCATGGGTTTAAGTCTGATTTCTTTAGATTCCTTCTCAACTAAGTCTTTATCAAACCAGTTGGCTATTGGTTACGCGGTATTTTCTTTAGACCTTATGTAGTCAAAACTCACTACTCTATAGTTGAGAAGTTGTTTAACGGTATTATGTTTTCGTCATATTTATTTAGACTTACGGTTATGCTTTGCCATGATAATGTCCTTCAACAAATTTCAGTGTTATTTACACTTTCATCGTTGTTCGGTTTGTTCATAAACTCAAATTCCATTGTGAATCTAGTTATCATAGTTTGTTCGAAAGATTTTCATATCATGGCAACATCTATCCATTAATGAATATTAGATATTCAACTTGTCTATGTGTATTCTCCTACACTTTTTGAATATATGTTATAGTGTAGACCATAATCAAGAGGCAATCGTAGATATCTTAGTGTTCTCACGATAACATTACAATATCCAAATTTTGGATTATTAGTGAATCTTGTTGGTCTATTTAAGACAAATGCAACATCTCTCACGTACATGTCATTAAGTACAGATATTATAATATTACTCTTGCACAATCATTTTAGAGAGATATTTTTTTATTCTTTGACAAATATTAGCTTAAATCAATAGATAATATCGCTAAACAATATCCCATTTGTTGAACTTGCCAAACGTTATCAACATCGTGTGACCGACTTAACATAAATCAGTGTGCATTTCTTGCACATTGAGCGCCATCTAGAATCCTCTGTTCGTTTTCATGTTTGCCTCTTTTTAGGGTTTTGATGGTTCTAACGTCGATTCCTTGACTTTAGAGAATTTGGGCAAGTTTTGATTTTGGGATATGTTTTCTGTTGGGTATTGAAAAACAAAAAAAATGGGTTATTTTTGCCTTTGCTCAAAGTTGTATATTTTTAGTTAGGTCTTGAGCAATCTAAGGATATCATGAGGCCTGAACTTTGGTTGTTGGGTTGAAGTTCATAAACAATGGCCTCCATCACTAGTCATGTAATTTCTGAGTTGAATTCTTAGCGGAAGAAGGATCAAATTAAATTGATATAAATTATTTTTTATTGTTAAATTGATGGAATTGAAAAATGAGAGGGGAAAGAATATGAAAACACGCTTTAGATGGTCATGATTTTGATATCTAGAGATGTTCACTGCTTGAATCTCTTTTTGTATGGGAATGTAATTCAGTAGTATCATGATTGGGGAAAGCAACAAAAAAAAATTATTGCTAAAATTTCCATAACTAAGTCTATCTGCAAAATGCAAGTACAAACAAACAAACACTAGCAACAACACAAACTGTTCTGTGAATGAAGAAAAAAAGAATGGTGGGTTTGTTTAGAAGAAGAATAATAGCAATAGTAATGCAGCAACAAGTGCAGAAGGATGTGAGATTGTGCAGGCAGCGCTGGGCAGCCTCGGAAACTCGTCGGGAGGCGGCATCACACACTCGTCTCCATTGAACAGAACTCTTCTCGGAAAAGCCCATCCATTATCGAAACTGAACATATCCCCGTCTTTGTGAAATAACACCTCTGTCTGAACAAATCCATCCTTCTCCGCCGTCAACAACAAGTCATTGTAGTACTTAATCCCCCAAAACATGGCCGTGTCATCTGATCGATCAATCCCCCAAATAAACATCATCATCAGTATATCGTATCGATGAGTATAAAAAGGAATATGAGACGGGACTTACTGAATGGTCCATGTTGGCTCAGTGTTTGGTGGTTGAAGCTGAATGCTTCCACGAGGCTCCTCACATTTGGGTGCTGCACCTCCAAGTTCCATTCCGAGTAGTTCATCGCGTAATTCAGGTTCTGGATCGTGATCTTTACTCGCCAATACTCTCTGTAGCTTTCTTTTATGTGCCAGTGCACCCGTATGGGGCACAAGTGCAACGAACACATTACAGTAGGTTCCGGTAGCTCATTCGGGTTATGAGGTAGCTGCAGTACCGGTGGAGACTCGCCCGTCCTGAAGTAAACAAACAAACCAAGTTTCAACTCGCCAAACAATCAACAAGCATATATGTGATTTGAACAAGTAGTAGTAGATCATACTCTACACATTTCACTCCAGGTAGGTCTTGGCACCCACAGCTACAACGAGGACAATGGACAATGGCGCTACTATAAAACGCAGTTAAAGAAACGCAGCACGTTGGAACAGCTGATGCTCGATGTTGCGTATACATGCAAGTCACATTCCATGTCCCTAACAGAAGTAAAAAAGATTATAATTCAACCACTAAACACCTAAAACCTCAACAATCACTAAGTTTCATGTTCAATATCATGGCAATTTGAGTGTAGAACTTACTGAGGGCTTGTGTCCAGCGTCGACCGCCATCATTTGTAAACCTACTGGGTGGAGTGACATGCAAAGGTTCTCCACAAGTGTAACCAGGTAGCCCAAGGTTGAAATTCCTTGCTGGGGCCGTCATATCTAAAACAGACTTGTTTCCGATTCCAACACTCAACTGAAAAGATGCAATGGTCTTAGAAGGGTCTTGCACCATGGAAGATAGAACCCCTCCCTTGCAACAATTGGCGGCCTGCTTGTTGTAAGGGGTTCCAGGCAGAAGGTCGATGATCTCGGGCACCGGCTCGCAACAATGAGGAAGCGGGGCAGTAAACTTCGAGCAATTCCCTTGCATTGTAGTCTCCGCTCCCTGCATATACCATATCACCTCCCCGTGTGGCCATTCCCAGCTCAATTTCCACCCGGGCGACTCTATGTGACGGTATAGCTGGTAGTTAAACATTGATACCGTAACCTAAAAATTGCAAAACAACAAATAAATCGAACATATAATGTAGAAGAACACTTGGCCTATAAAGATTGTTACAAATTTCATTGCAGAACAAGTAATTTCTACTGAGGTAACCAAATCACAACACACAAAGAAGCAAAGACACACAAAAGCAACATGATTTGTATGCATTTTTTGAGAAAAATAAGATCAACTCACATCATAAGCAGAGTCGCCTGATTGCAAAATATCCCATTTGACTGTGATGTTTCCGTTTGGATCCAACGAATCATACCCATCTGCATTAATCAATTGAGGATTCAAAAACTTATTGACAATTCAATTACCATAACACATAGAACTGAAACACTTACGAGAAGGTGAGATGGAGCAAGCTAGAGATAAGAAAATCAAAATCGAAATTGAACCCAAACCCATTGATCTTTGCTCAAAGAACAAAAAAGGGTTTATTTCAAAACCCCCAAAAGATTAAATCTCTCCTCCGATTCACTGCTTCGAAATGGTGATTGGATGGTGGGTTACGGTAACACGTTTTTGGACTGTTACTTGGTGAGCGAGAGAGAAAGAGCAGTGAATCTAGTTAATTAAGAGAAACTGAAAGGTAACAAATTAAAATGAAATCGAAACAAAAATTTCGAAAAAAAGGGAAATGAATATTTGCAATAAATACGAATTGGGCATTGAAATAGATTTTTCCAGATTTGGAGGAGATGCTTAGAATTTGTCAGCCGAGTCACCATTTTCTCTCTCTTGACAACATTTTCTGCTATTTCTGTGCCGATAACGGAGCTTGCGACGGCCGGAGATAGAGCCGGCGGGTGGAGATGGCGGCGGTTCCGGCGACTCTCCATTTGTTTCGGATCGGTTTATTCTATTTGATTTCTCCGATTAAACTGAAACAAATTAAAATAATCAATAGAATACTTAAAATTTTTTTAAGGGTAAACGCTGACATATTATTATATTATAAAATAAATTAATTTTAGTTAAAGTATTAGTTGGTGGAATAGACTTTGCACCACCATAATTTAAATAAGATACTTAATTTTTTAATGTTAAATTATTTCATATTTGTTAAGTTTTTAATATTCCATATATAGAATTTTGAGGATTTCTGGAAATTTATTTGCCATTCCTTTTACTTTTTTGTATTTCATAATTTTTGACTTATTATGTTTATAATATAGAGAGGGTACTACGTCATTTTCTTTCTCTAATTAAAAGTAACAGATTGAAACAAAAATTTGGAAAAAGGGAAATAAATATTTGCAATAAATATAAATTGGGCATTGAAAATTGATTTTGCTAAATTCAGTGGCCATGCTTAAAATTTGTCAGTCATTATTTTTTTCTCTCTTCACAACCTTTTATGCTATTTATTTTATGTGCCATTTTTTAGTCGCTCTCTTCTATTCAAATTTTCATCTTCCTCCCTTTTGCTTGACCTTCAAGTCTTACTACCCATTATTTCCATCCATTTTATTGGCTTCAATCACAATTTTAATTAAAATTCTTGTATCCCAACTTGATCTTAAATTACTTTTAATGTCATTAATGAAGGGTATCAAGATGTACTAAGATTATACATATATGGAAATGGAATCTGGTGGAAATATAATTATATAAATCCACCTTAATAAAGAGTTCTAACATCTTTTTATCCCCATATTAACATTATTTTTTTCCTAAAACTTTTAAATATATCAGTAAGAAACTTGTTTATGACCAAATTTACATAATATTTTTCCCATATCCAGTCAATAATGTGGACAATTCAAAGATTAAAATTAACCTTTTTTTACATTCACTTTGGAAATAACCAGTGATAATGGAGTTGCCTTCCTATAAATGAAGATGGTACTTGCAACTTGTGAAGAATTATGATAATTTTCACCACTGTATACTTGATGGTGGAAAAAAAATTATTGGAATACCAACTCACTAAATAACTGGCAATTGACTTCTAAATGGAATTGGAACAATGTTCAATTATAGTTCAAATGGAAAGAAAAAAAACAAGTGGGTAGTCATAAAATAGTAGGGAATATTAGAAATTAGAAGAGTAAATGCGTGTAGGTAATTGTCAAAAAATTGATTAAATTGATGATCAATTTATTTATTGAATAAAATTTTTACAAAATAATAAAGAAATGAAGAATATGGGTTGGTCAGTTTGTGATAATTTGATTCTTTAACTCATTACTCATACTGGCTTGTATTCACGTGACAACGTGGTGCTTAGACGTGAAAATGAGAACAAGCCGCTATAATTAGATCGTAAAAGGGACGACCAAATTTTGTCATAAGTAACGTGTATTCTCAGTGGCATTTTGAAGTCTATTTCAATGCCCAATGAGAACAAGCCGCTAATGCTTAGAATTTTGAAGTAAATATGAGTTTTGACAAATTAATTTTGTCATTTCACGACACGAAGAGGGCAGATCGGTAAATGTAATCTTTGGAGTTGTAAATCCCTAATTTGATATTGATCCCGATAATTATGGAGATTTAATCATATCCGATTCTCTCTATGTTTATCAAATTTATTATTTGATTCTTTCACGAAATTTTAATCCCTTAAAACTTAAATCCTAAATGAACACTATATTTTGTTCAGAGAGATGTATGGATAATGTTCATGGTTTGATACGAAGCCCTTTTTGATGTTGATCGAAATTTTTATCTTCAAAAAAGATTGTTCTATACACAAAAGATATCAAGTGGTTGTGAAACAGGTTCAACATTGATTGAAATGTATGTGATCGTTGACATAGGTTTCATCAAAGTCTAATTTGACATGACATATCTTTCATCAGCTTATATATTAGTGAAGCAGTTTCAATTTCATAATTATATATTTGAGTATGTGAATCAGTTTCACTTGTTATCCCATGAATTAGTGTCATAACTTATTTTATGAAACAGGTTCAGAAGCCTTTTATGAATCACTTTCATATGTAAATCACATCTATTTCACAAATATTTGTTTCTTACTAATAAAAGACCGTGTTTGTTATATATTTCAAAATTGTGTGACCAATATTAGTTGGAAAAGTTATGTAACAATTATTTGTTGACATTATTGTAGTAG
Source organism: Geranium brycei (assembly GCA_036897365.1). Taxonomy (NCBI): domain Eukaryota; kingdom Viridiplantae; phylum Streptophyta; class Magnoliopsida; order Geraniales; family Geraniaceae; genus Geranium; species Geranium brycei. Next base: position 2,637 of record JAYMTP010000859.1, on the reverse strand, counting down.
ATTCAGTCGAACAAATATCGAACAAAGAAGTTCATGACTCGGACATAGATGATTTTGTCACCCTTTGATGTGGGCCCTCTCAGAGTCCATTTCGACACCTTAGTACCCACATTTAGTGCTTAATTGACCTCGTATCGGGCTTAAAGAGCCCCATTTATGCCACTTTTACGCCTTCGGGTATGTTTGGTGTAAATGTGCAGAATACAGGTGAAAATGGGTCAAAACCGAGCCAAAACGAGGATTCGGAAAATCAAGGAAAAATGGAGAAGAGCAGAAGATGTGACGATCGTCACAAGGTGTGTGACGATCGTTACAATGATCGAGAGGACCCGGAACAAAGAGTTGCAATGATGGTGCAACGCTGACGTAACGATGGTGTAACGATCGTTACATAGCCCATATTCATAAAATTATAAATAGCAGTTGCGAATTCTGCACAAGGGTTCCAAAAATTTCCCAACTTTCAACCTCCTTTTGAGTTTCCAAATGAGTTCCAGAGCCCTAAACCATCACCCATCACCTAGAGATCAATCAAGACTAGCAAGGAGTAAGATTTGAAAGTGAAAATCGAAGACTCGAGCATCCGATCCGGGACTTAGTGCCTAGAGTTTGCCCGATTCCTTTCCCTCAACTCTTTATTTTCAAATCATGTTTTGTGTAGTTTGCACCATGATGAGGGGCTAAAAAACCCTAAATCATGGGTGCTAGACTTGTGATACTCGATGTTTGATACTTGTTTGACATTTGATTGAAGCATACTTATTGAGATTTGATTCTACTTTATACTTATTTGTGATTGTGGAAGTAGCTAAATCATAGTCATAATCTAGGTTTGAAGCTAATCTTGAGAGGGATAGTGACAAATTGAACTAAGTAGAATCGAGGGGTCGGTCTCCTAGAGTCGACCGCTCGGCTCGAAAATTGTTGGCCTTAAAGCTGTGGTGGACCGAGTACAAAATCCGGAGAGGGTAATCGGTCCATTATTAGGTGTTGACCACTGTCGAGAGACGGTCATCATATTAGCTCATTTCTCGTATATCTGCTATCAATTGAATGTCTGAACTTGGATTGGCATTGAGCCGTCGGTCTAGCACCCGTGGTTGCTAGTTTACATTAATTTCAAATCTTCATTTCACCGCTACTTTGTGTTATTTATTGACTCGAGTGCTTAAGTGACACACACACACAATTCACCAACAATTGGACTTAGTTCCTATTTACTTTTCGGCAATTTAAATACAAAGTGTTTAGGTAAGAACCCTCGTTTGATCCTTGTGGAATCGACCCGGATATTAGTCGGTTACAATACTTGACGAACAGCGATTACGCCCTCCCTTACAAGGCTCGGTTGTGGACACCAACCGAGTCACAGGTGTCACCCTCCGTAGCTTGATGCAGAAGAGGACACAAAATATCACCCCTCGTAACAAAAGCCAAGATTTTGAATATTCACACAGGATTTCCAAGCCATGAGATGAACCCACAGGCTGAAACATAGGATCGGTACAACGTTATTCCTGACATCATATCTGGGAAAGTCATCCCGATAAATGGAGTCAGATCCGAAAGACACGGTGGTATGTACATCCTGCATACATCCTGATGCCAAACTTGGATGTTCTCCGGTGCACAATACTCGTCTATGAACACGTTTCATGAAAAATTGTTGTCAGCGATCAATATGTAAAACGTAATGAAGTACCATTTTCATTAATCCGAGATATATCATTTTCGATGTTCATGTCATGTGATCCATTATTTTGAACTAGAATAGCATGAAATAATAACACCATTTACGATCAGTAATCATCTTTGGAAATAACTTTCTATTTTACGAACTAGTGTATGGAAAATGTGACGTACAAAATACGAGACGTACCCGTTTCATTTTCTCGATCACCATATCCATGGACGGCATCTGCAACCCGACAAAACTGTAATGAGAATCGATATATGAAACAAGTCGATAAAATTATGAATTAATTAAATCGGTGTAGCATCAGTTTAGATATGTACGTACCAGTTTCATTGTTTATATCAATAGATCCATTGATGCAACCTGTAGGAACATGAAATATTAATATTATTTTTTATCGGCAAATTGTATCAAGATTTGGGCTCGACTATGCTATGATGAAGCAAGACATGAAATATTAATATAGGTCGAAGACGTTTGTTACACCTCGATGTTGCGATGAAATGAAAGTTTCACATGCGAGTTTTTTTTTTCGATTAGCAAAGTTGTGTACCAAGATTTGGGTTTGACTATGCTATGATGAAACAAGTTAGCACCAAACTTATGATTCATAAGAATCTTTAGAATTGTTTTTGATGTCTTTCGTGGGAGGAGCTTCAACGGCCATGGTTATGGGAGTTGTTGAATGTGCAGACTGTAATAGAATATGCGTTTCTGCTAGATGATCACTAGTGGTTTCCATTTAAACCCGAAACTCGACAGACCCAACTACCTAACCCGACTCGAGACCCGAAAACCCGAGACCCTACTACAGCGGGTGAAGAAATGGGTCCAGAATTGCTCACCCGATTAGAAGTCGGGCGGGCCTCGGATCAGATCGATGCACCTGTCTCTCACCCGACAACCTGAGAGGTTTAATATACCCGCTCCCAACCAGCCCA
>JAYMTP010000858.1:0-28410 GCA_036897365.1 Geranium brycei | reverse complement strand
TTTAAATTTTTTGTAAAAAAAAAAAAAAAAAAAAAAAAAAAAAAAATTTCACATTCAATTTTTATGACCCATTGTTATCGGTTTGATTTTGGTATATAAAATAGGAATTGATAAAAAATTGAATTGATCGATTTGAACACCGCTGCACATGATACAATCGATGGGTCTAAATGGACAAGACCCACGACTGCTCACCTGCGCAGGGGGCGTATGGTTCACTTTAACTCGTTGTTGATGGACACTAACTAATTATGTGTCTATGATAGGGTTGTCTAGAAATTAAAATAATCGAACTGGTTTGGTTTTAAAATCAAGCTGAAATTCTATCAGTTCAATTATGATTTATAAAATTATAACCGATAAGAAATTGAACTGAATTAAAAAATGACCGTTTAGACATGTGGCTCATTTTAGATGGGCAGTTTAGGCCCAAAACCGTTGTTGTGTTATTTTTTTAGTTTGCAGCATATATCTTTCAATTGAGTTGTAGTAATTTAATATTTACATCCGATTTTCGTTACTACTATTATAATTGATAATTCAATATTTTTTTGCCTATAAATCATGCTTAATTTCATTTAATTCAACTTATAAATCGAGGATGAATTCAAATACCAGGAACTAATCCAATCGGGATGGAACCGGAAAATGAAACTCAAGAATCGAAAATGAAACCGAACCATCTTTAATTCTTACAAATTGAGAATCGAAAGGTCGGGTTCGGTGTGTGGTGGGACCCGACAAGGTGAAAAAGGTAAAAACGGCTATGATCACACACGGACGGAATCATTATATGGTTCCACGCCAAACCTGTTGCTTTACTGACACGTCGATCATTTGTCCGCTTAGCAAGTTTAGTGGGCCCGCAAATCTTCGCCGTTGATTCTCATCCAACGGTCGTGATCTCTTGCCGCTAAGTGCAGAAACGAGCGAATAATAATGACTCTAAGCTAAGCTTGTCGGAAATTTGAAAAAAGTCCTCTCGACACTCATTTGATAGCTTAACAATTTTATAATATTTTATTTACTTGTTATTTAATTTAGAACCCATAAAAATAATGTAACAACTCTATTAAATTGATCATAATTATAAAATACGATGAATGTGTTTTCCTTTTACCCTTCTGTAATCTTGTTATTAGAGTAATATAATTACTTTGTAAAGACAATTTATAAGAAAATTAGAGATGTGGAAGATAAATGAGAGATTAATTACAATTTGTGTCCTAAAGTTAATATAAAATTATATTTCAATTATTTGTTACAAGTTGAATGATACAAACTAATTAAAACAACTTAATCAAACTAACAAAATAATCAAATGTTTAAAAAATAATAATAATCAAATGAAGGAAACTTTTGATGAAAAGTAAATACACTTTTGATGGGCTCCACATATCAAGCCCATCTACTTTTAATGGGCTTTTGTTTGGGTAAGGCTGGCAAGAAAAAAAGAAGTGAACCCAACACACCAACACAACCTAGGCAAACATGAAACTGATAATAATATACTAATATCAATATCAAATACAGAAATGTTAATATTTCTTTAGTAAACTCATTGTCACAATTCTGTGATTCTCCAAAAATACATAACAATGTTAAGTTTTGGCATCAGTTTCTCTAATATTATTGCACTCTCAGAGTGATTCATATTTTTTTCGTGAGATTTCATCACAACGAACACATTCAATGCTAAGGTTTTCAATTTTCACTAATTACTTCATCCAGACAATAACACAGATGAACAATTCAAGGAAAAATAATCAAAAGTTGAGAATACGTATCTTTCTCATTTCTTCTCTATCGGGTTATCGGGTTCCTGAGGCTTGCATTGAGTGCACGCCTCGCTAGCTGGGGCGGGGAAGCTGTCTGAGAGGCTGATTCGGATTGTCTTCTGCTTGTCGTCACTCGTGGGAACGTGGAGCAGCGCTTCCAAGATTAGGATTTCCCATTCGCGTGGCTGAATAAACGATTTCCACGAATTATCTGCTCAAAACATAACAATGACAACCGCGTTGGAGTTGTGATATGCATAACTTTGACAAAATAGCGCTCTCTAGATTATGGTGACGCTGCATTGCTAAATTGAAAAGAAATTCGAGTGGCAGTTTATGAATAGGGTACAAACCTTCATTACAGACAGCCTTCAGCCGGAGGATTCCAGTTCCTTGTGGTCCGGAGACGGGAAATGTGCAAGAAACTGAATGTCGTTTGTGAGCTATGGCTAGTGATGCATTGTACCATGGACCTCTTATAACAGGCTCTCCAATAGCGTCTTTGATGGCCTGGTTTGTACTGGCTCTCTCCATCGCCTTGCTGCGATTTTAATGCAAATGATCGGGTCATTAGGACTATATACCTTGTAATTTGTGTAACTTTGATTTTCAGTGCAATTTTATACGTCATATAAACAGTAAGATTGAAACTCTATGGAAATGCATTGACAGTCACTATAAATTTCAAATACAGTTGTGTAATACAAACCCATTTTCACAACATACCATATACCAAGACTCAATCAAATAACAAAACTTACTGATCCAAATGAAAGTGTGTCAAAATTTTGTGTGGAAAAGGGGGATTAACCTATATCAATCAATACAAGTGTCAATGAAATGGCAATCTAGTTATTTTTACCTAATGAACCAAAAGATTCATGTTTGGCTCGGGAAGGGATCATCGAAGTTCTAAAATGCACAAGAAAATAATCTACTTTCATTATGTGATTTATGAACATTTCTCATTTTCGCCAAGAAGATGTAGTAATGGTGCTCCCAAAAGCGTTATTTATGCAAGAGACGTTAGTTGTAAGGAGTCAAACTTTCTCCAAAATAAACCATTAAGTACCTTTATATTATTGATGTTTCATGACGCGTGTTTGTGTTAAGACTTAAGAGTCGTTCAAATCTTCACGATTCGAATGATATAATATATGGTTTATAACAACTTCATGCATAAACACAATACCAAGCAAATTAGCAACATAAAGAACACTGTTTCCTATCAGACTCATTATAATGGACCATATATACCTATAAAACATTTCAACATGCATAGTAACATACCTGCTACAGCCACGATAAACTAGAAGATCGTCAAGAGCACTCAAAGCAACGCCACCGGTAACTGTAAACAACAGAAATGACACCGCCTGCTGACCTAATAACTTGCCTTTCCCTTCCTCGGCAGGTTTCGAGTAGCTGCAAGAAATCAACAAGTTGTGAGAGACAGTCAAATTCAAATTTCCCTAACTGGAGCATCATCTATATCTGAAGAAACAATGAATCAAAAATCTAACATTCGCAAAAACCCTAGCTTCCTTCCCCAAATGCATCATCATAACCTAAGCTCAGACCAAAATTTTAAAAAACCCCATTCATTGCCAATCTAATTTAGATCAATCTTTCAGCTAAACATCAAACAAACAACGATAATCAAGACCAACAAAACATAATAATCAGAAGCTGCATGAAATCAACAGCTTGTGAGACACCGTCAAATCCAAAATTCTCTAAGTGGAGCATAACCTACAATTGAAGAAGCATTTAATCAACAATCTAACAGTGGCAAAAACCCTAGCTTCCTTCCCTAAATGCACCATCGCCTAAGCTCAAACCAAAATTTTGAAAAATCTCCATTCCATTACCAATCAAGTTTAGAAAGAAGCATTTAATCAACAATCTAACAGTGGCAAAAACCCTAGCTTCCTTCCCTAAATGCACCATCACCTAAGCTCAAACCAAAATTTTGAAAAATCTCCATTCCATTACCAATCAAGTTTAGATCAATCTTTCAGCTAACCATCAAACAAACAACAATAATCAAGACCAACAAAACATAGTAATTAGTAGCTGCAGGAAATCAACAACTTGTGAGACGCCGTCAAATTCACAATTCCCCAAATGGAGCATAACCTATTATTGAAGAAACATTTAATCAACAATCTAACATTGTCAAAAACCCTAGCTGCCTTCCCCCAATGCACCATCATCTAAGTTCAAACCAAAATTCTGAAAAAGCTCCATTCGATTACTAATCAAATTTAGATCAATCTTTCAGATAAACATCAAACAAACAGCAATAATCAAGACCAACAAAACATAGTAATTAGTAGCTGCAGGGAATCAACAATTTGTGAGACACCGTCAAATTCAAATTGCCCTAAATGAAGCATAACCTATATCTGAAGAAGCACTCAATCAACAATCTAACATTGGCAAAAACCCTAGCTTCCTTCCCCACATCCAACATCACCCAAGTTCAAAACAAAAATCTTGAAAAATCTCCATTCCATTACAGAGCAAATTTTAAGTCAATCTTTCAGCTAAACATGAAAACAAACAACAATAATCAAGACCTACAGAACATAGTAACTAGTAGCTGAAAGAAATCAACAGCTTGTGTGACACCATCAAATTCAAAATTCCCTAAATGAAGCATAACCTATAATTGAAGAATCACTTAAGTAACAATCTAACATATGGCAAAAACCCTAGCTTCCTTCCCTAAATGCATCATCACCTAAGCTCAAACCACAATTTTGAAAAAAAGCTCCATTTGATTACCAAGCAAATTTAGATCAATCTTTCAGCTAAACATCAAACAAGCAACAACAATCAAGACAAAAAATTACAATAATCAACACGACGGATTTGATTTGACAACAAATTCGAGCCTAAAACCGAAGCAACGAAACACATATGACGAAATCGCTCCACAAAGAGATCTCGCAGCAATAGCGACCTAATATCGGGATCGAAAATTGCTCGGAACCAGAGGATTCGAGCAAATTCGAATCAGGTAAGTGAAAAAAATGCAGTAAAATCGAGAGGAAGCGCAAAAACACAGCGTACCTAGAGACCTGGAGCTTCGGAGAGCTCTTGAAGAAGGAACATGTCCTTCTCGCCAACATCTCTGATTCTCTGCTCTGCTCTGCGTGTGTCTTCGTCTTCTTCGTTGAGACTGAAGCTTTTTTTTCAGTATCGATCTGAGAATTTCAGCGCCGCCGAGTTACGAGTTCAACTGAGTCGCAACTCGGTTCCCCCAAAATTTAGAATTCTATTTTTATTTTCCATATTAATTAATATTGAGGTCTCAAAATGTTTTTTGTTTAATTACAACTATAGTTTTTTTTAATGTGTATCACGAGATATTTATTTCTCAATTAAATTAGAGACATATATCGAATCTGTATTTTAAGATATACTCTAAAATAATTTTAGCTCACGACTCAAATTGAACTTCTCAGTTTCTAATATATGGGAAACAAATCTAGAATCACTGTGTGAAAAACGGGTTAGTTTCTGAATCCGATTTTGATCAGTTTTGTTATGGTTTCACTCTATTCAAATCGATTAGATTTCGACCTTGTGTTCGTGTTTGATTTATGAGATGAACGAGACAGAATAGAGTTTAAAAGAGTGCGACTGTGTGAAAGAGAAAATTCAATTTCGTGCTGATTTTTTGTTTATGTTTTAGGAGCGGATTGAGAGACGTAGATAGAAGCGGTACCAGTGGGGTGCCAAGAGAGCAACAAGGAAGCGTGATGAACTGGTTTGATTTTGAATCGGTTAAATGACAGTTTTACACTGTAAGAATTGTACTCAAACTGAATTTATTCAACTTATAGCCCATTGCCCACAGTTCTCAATTTTTCGATTCCAATTCAACTCGGATCTCGATTTAAGACCGATTTTGAGTGTAAAGTGTTCACCCCTACTCACAAACATATAACTCAATTATTTAGTATTCACCATAAAATATAAATAAGATGAATTGAGTCTAGATATGATAGGGCTTGACTCTTGAAAAAAGTGTTTGGCTCGAACTCAATTCAAGTTCGACTATAAAAAAAATAGACAAGGTCAAACTCGATTCAACTCAATTCGATCAACTTAATTTTAAATTTGATATTAAATAAAATATATGTAATTTATTAAATATTAAAGAAATTAACTTGAGATCAGCTAATATAATTTTACCGTGAATATTTATTAAAACTAAAAAACACATATAATTAATTACTAAATGAGTCGGCTCGCGGACATATTGAATAGTAAAATCATTCAAACTTAATCATAATACATCAAAACCGAATATTTAAGGAATCAAACTCGAACAACTCTTTTACCCATTTACCATGTAACTTATACACCTGTAAACATTTCATAACTCTGAATTCATCAAAACATGTGACAAAATCTTCCTTGTAATTACTATGAAAATCAACCAAGAAAAATCCACATCTTCCTCACCCTATTCACCATTACTTGCAACACAAGAAACATCCCAAACCTATCTCTAATTACAAGCTCAGCACAATTACAGCAACCAAAACAAACCCATCTCCCATATCTTCCAAGAAACTCCCCAAAACTCTCTCCCAATATTACATACACATATAATCACAAGTACAATACAAATATACAATCACCACCACAACAACAAGAAGATCAAATCCTCACAACAAACAAACCCATTTTCTAGATCCAAGAAGAAGAAGAAGAAGAAGAAGAAGAAGAAGAAGAAGAAGAACACTAACCTCTCTCATCCCCAACCCACATGTTCTTCTCCTTTGGCCCAGTTGGACCTTCTTCCCCATAGAGCTCACCTGGAAACTTGGCAACCAAGCTATGCACTGACTCCCAAACTTTGAAAGGCAACCTCGGCACCATCTTGTCGAGCTCGGACCTCGATCCATACACGATGATCGGCCCCCACAGCCTCATGTACTGCAGCCAGGGCGGCTCTGCGACGACCCCTTCCCCGAGATACTCGGCTGCCACGATCTCATAGTTCACGCTCGAGTCAACGAAGTACCTGCTTCCCGCAGCGTCGTTCCTGGGCCCTATCCCGAGCTTCGGGGATCCCTGGATGTATGTCCCGGGATGGGGGAAGCTCGCGTGCCCGCTCCTCGAGGAGTAGACGATGGGCTTGTTTCCGGAAATGTACTCGAGGTTCCAGGCCTCCACCCACTCCCCGCCAGAGTGCTGCGAGAAGTACATGGACTGGAGCGCTCCCGTGAAGTTGGAGATCCGGAGGGTGACGTGCTCCCAGTCGCCCACGTGTTGGCCCGTCCTCGGGAGGGCGATGCTGATGAACCCGGCTTTCAGGGTGGCCGGCCCGTTGAACGGGCAGAAGATCCACAGCGCTATGTCTGTGAAGGTCCCCCCGAGCGCAGGCTTGGCGTGCGCGTAGAGCTTCGCACTCTCCAGGTTTCCGTGCTTCACGCTCTTCCTCCTCCCGTCATTCGGCAGGTCAATCCAGAACCCCCGGTCGTTCTCGCCGCCAGCTGGCAGGTTCGATCCGTCGGGGTCTATAGGCTTGCCAGTCGTTTCCCCGGCCTTGTACAGCATCGCCCCGTTCTCAAAAAACCAAGAGACCGAGCACGGGAAGTAGGTCTCCTGAGGGTGGAAGTACACCGTCGGGCCGTAGTGTTCAATCAGTGCGTGGACCTGGTCGAGATTAGGCATTGCGTGTAGCGTGGGGTCGAAGTTCTTCAGGCACGAGATGTACAGCTCCTCCCCGAGCCCCCAGTAGGTGCTGCAGAAAAACGTCCCCACAGGCACTCCCCTCCCCGCCATCCCCCGATTGCACGGCCTCATGCTCCAGACCCGAAAGGGCAAATTTGGAAACCTAGAGGTGATATCGAGAACCAAGTGATGGGTTTCGCACCCATCGGTCAGGTCAGCCCGAACACATCTCACCTCATCCGCATCGGGCTTCTCGGAATTGGTGGTGACCAGGAAGCCCATGGGCACATAACCCTCGGGCGCCAAAGGCAGCCAAAAGTAACCATAATCTTCGTCTCCATTGTTGTTGTTGTTCCCGTCATCCAGACTCCAAACCAGCAAAAAGTCGAGGGGTCTCTGGAGAGCATCGGGTGAGCAGGAAGTAACATCTCGGGCAGCGAGAACATAGCCTTGTAGGTTGTTGTTATTCAGTTGGCAGTAGTGCCCGAGGGAGTGATAGCCATCGGGGATGTCCACGGGCTTGTAAAAACCGATGTCTTTCTTCTTGTCCCACGACAGACTCGCGGACCATACGTGCTGAAAGCTCGTGATTTTGATAACTTCGATTTCTCCTAGGTTTATAGTTCCGGACCCGAATCCCTGACCTGAAAAAAAAGTTGGCTTCCGGTTTAAGAAATTGCAAATGGAAACACGGAGAAAAATCTAAACAGGTCATACCTGAACGGATGGACATAACTGGAAGAATAAACACGCTACACAAAATTCCTTTAAATGTTGTGTTCCATAATTAACATGATCATGATTTTGTATATCCATTTTCTGGTAGGTAGAGCACAAAAATGGTCTGAATGGCACCCTTACGCACACGGTTTCCCGAAGAAAGTAATATCAATGAAGGGCAATATAATAAAAAGGGAAAATGACAGATAACTATCCCCTTTTCCACTTAGCTATACCTAACTAGGATTTTGGTATTTTAAATACACCCAATCTTTTTTTTGAACCCGGTCTAAAACTTTGGATGGAAAATGTTAAGTTTGAAAGTGAAAAGTCTAAAATGCTCTTAACTAGAAATCTAATTTTAAAATCTAAATTTTTAGATTTGTAAATTAGATTTCTAATCAAGAGTATTTTAGGCTTTTCACTTTAAAACTTAACATTTTCCATCCAAGTTCTAACAGTGCAGGAAAAAAAAGAGTTGAGTGTAGTTGAAATACCCAAAACCTAATTAGGTGTAACTAAATCCACCCGACTTGCTACTGCTAGCCCACGCTCAATCAAATTGGAGCCCGTTTAAAATGGAAGACGAGGCAGCTATAAAAAAATCAAATTTGCCCCAAACATGAGTATATAAACTCCCTCCAAGTATGCAACTACAGCTTGAGAAGGGAATGTGCAGATTGTTTGTGTATGGAAAATTTCAATCATCAATCTACACGAACCGACTAAACAAATCAATATGACAGTGAAGGGACAATCAAATTTGCCCCAAACTGAGTATGTAAATTCCCTCCAATTATGCAACTGTCGATGGAGATATAATATGCATATTGATATTTGTTTGTGTATGGAAAATCTCAATCTACACAAACCAACTAGACAAATCATTATGATAGCTAAGGGCCAACTAATAAGGTCATTGTTGTGTTAAAATAGAACTAAACAATCAAATTTCCCCCAAACATGAGCAAATAAACTTCCTCTAAGCACACAACCGCAGCTTGAGAAAGGAAAGTGAAGATTGTTCTTGTATGACCTATCTCAATCTACAAAACCAACTAAAAACATATAAAAACCCTTCAAGTATGCAACCACAACTCGAGAAAGGAATGTGCATACTGTTCGTGTATGACCAATCTCAACCTACACAAACCAACTAAAGAGGTCCTTATTGTGTTACAAAGGAACTAAACAATCAAAATTTCCCCGAACACGAGTATATAAAGTCCCCTCCCCAAGTATTCAACTACAGCTCGAGAAAGGAATGTGCAGATTGTTCGTTTATAACCAATCTCAATCAACACAAACCAACTAATAATGTCCTTAGTATGTTACAGCGAAACTAAACAATCAAATTTCCCCGATCACTAACATATAAAGTCCCTCCAACTATGCAACTACAGCTCAAGAAAGGAATGTGCATATTGTTCGTGTATGACCAAGCTCAGCCTACACAAACCAACTAATGAGGTCCTTATTGTGCTGCAGAGTAACTAAGCAAACAAATTTCCCCCAAACACGAGTATATAAAGTCCCTCCAAGTGACCACAGCTTGAGAAAAGAATGTGCACATTATTTTCCGTATGACCAATCTCAATCAACATAAACCAAGTATTAAGGTCCTAAACATGACTATATCAGCTTCCTCCAAGTGCATACTGTTTTGTGTATGGACAATCTCAATCTACACAAACCAACTAATAAGGTCCTTCATGTGTTAACAGTATATAATCAAGCTTAAATCTCAAACCACCATGAAGCTTCAAGGTATCAACAATTTCAAGCACATACTTTTTGGTGATGCAAACACAAAATACACATTCAAGATAAAAAAAAAACTTGCACCCAGATGAACAAACAGCACAAAATCATCATTCCAAAATCCAAAAACCCAGAAACACCCAAATCTCAAAACATGCAAAAAACTAGAAACCCATCAAACAGATAATAAAAAAATCCAAAACCCACAATCCAATAACAAATCCAAAGGTAAATCGAGAGCTTCACGATCAGAAATCGCCATACCTGGAGGCCACTGGGGAATCGGAGCAGGGAGCGAGTAGGGTTCTAGCTTCGGTGGCGGTAAATTGGAGATTTTTTTCCTGTAAAGACGATCGCAACCAAACATCTTCTCAAATTCTCTCATAACATCAAAACCCCATGGATTGCTGAGGAGGTTTTGATCGATTTGCTTCGCAACACCCATCCATATTCACGGATTCGTGAAAAAAAAAACCCAATGTGCAGTTTCAGAATGAACTTTTTATACAGTAACGTTGAGGTTTTGGGTCGAAGAGAAGGGCAATGGAGTTTAGGTTTTCGTGATCAATCGGTGATTTTGAAGGAAAAAGGGAAAGCAAACAATTTGAAGAGTTTGTTCCCAAAATAAAATTATTTGGTAATGTTCAAGTTTAAATCATGACATTAAACTTATGGTAAGATTCAAAATATGACATTTTAAATTATACATGAAATAATTTTCATTTAATTTGATGGATTGCAGGTATAATCTTATTCTGATACCAAATCTTAATACATTTATAATCTTAAAACTCTAATATTTAATTGGACAGAACACTTTTGTAAGCAAATTATTTTAGACTACACTAATTCTAAGTTGATTCGGATTTATAAAAGCATAACCGATAAAGATTGAAACAAAAACCAATTAATTTGGTCACATACTATACTTTTAAGTCATCGATTTTTATTAATTGAGTCAAAAAATATTAGAACATAAAAAAGAAGTGAAAATCATTTGAAAATAGTAGAATATTATGAAATTTTGTTTGAAGAAAATCTTTAAAAAACTAATAAGTCAAAACAGTATAAGATGTGATAATTTAATGAAATTCAGTTCATAATAAACTAAACCAGTATGTTTTAAACCAAATTAAATTTAATTGGTTTAATTTTGATTTTTATTTTCTCATAACCAAATTTATGGGTTCGGTTTTAGCCCTACTCTTGATCCCTAGTTTGGAGAGAATTAATTAAGTCCTCATTGTTGCTTCAATGACTAAATATTATTATGGAAAGCACAAATTGCAAATTCTGATTATCTCCAAAACTTTAAACTTCCCAATTGAATTGCATGCAAAAAGAACCATTCAAGGGAACAAAAACCTGAGAATATGTGAACATTCAGGAAAAGAAACAAAAACAAGCCTGCCAAAAACTCAGTTCCGTGTAAAAATCACACACCAGACATCCTCTTTTCCTGAAAACTATTGAAATGATTCAACCAGGAACAATCAACAACCCTAAGACGCCTCGTAACAAAAACGTAGAGTTCGGGCTATGCCCTCTAAATAACTTATAGCGCTTCCATCCATAACCAGTTTTATCGGGGAACACGCTGGTAATAACCATTGCCTCTTGTATTGTAGTCGCTCCCGGCTCCTCTACCACCGTAACGCCCTCCTCTGGGCGCTTCTGTTTGGTAGCCGCCTCTACCTCTACCTCTTCCTGCCGTAAACAAAAATTTGTTATCACCATTGCAGAGAAAGGAATGAAATAGAGATTCTGAAGAAGCATGGTGATTTTAGAGATCTACAGTGGCGGATGATTTCACGTTTACGGAAATTGTGTTTCCTATAGTTTTTTCAAAGAATCAAACAAACCCGTTTTCAAAAGGATCCAAGACAAACGGGCAGCCCAGATAAAAAGTATGTACTACATTTGTGAATTTTGTAGGGCATAGCTAGTGAATTTGATCTCTCATACTCGGTAAAGTGACTACAACCTAAATGCATGGCTGCTAATAATACACTTTCGTGTTTAGATTCTAGACGATAGAATTATGCATTTCGTATCACTTAACACTGACATAGGAATCGTTTGATGAGCTACGGGTAGACGATAGTTATAATAACTGAAACTAGAAATACATATATTTTGGGCATATCGAGGCTTATAAAGTATGAGATCAGTTACATACTTCCGCCACTTCCTCCTCGAGAAGCGCCACTGCTGTTAGCTCTCCGCTCTTCTATGTAGATTGGCCTTCCAGCCAACTGTATCGGAGATGACTGCAGGGAAGAGAGTGTATGGAGTTAGATATACTCGTGTTTATAAGGTACACATAAGGAAATATAAAGTTTCGAGGCACATTGCACATTTGGTTTTAGGAACTGTGTTTAAGTACAAATATACTATTTGACATCATATAAACACCAATGCTATAAACTCAAGAATGCTATCAAAACGTTTTGAACATAGAATCATTAAAAAAATACAGGTAAACTAAAGCATCCAAACCTGGATTGCGTTTTGAACACCCGTGAGGTCTTCAAACTCAACAAAAGCATAGCATGCACCAATTTCCTGCATTTATCAATCTATCTTAGTTTCCTTCTAGTTACAAGCAACAACACATTAAATTGAAACCGAAGAAGAACCTATTACCTTCCGGAACCTAATGAACACGCCATCAGGACTGATTCTACCGAAGTGCATAAATTCCTGCTCGATTTCAGCAGCAGTGACAGTAGAGGGCAAATTTCTCACATACACAGATTTGAACTCGCCTGGGCGAAAATCATGTTCATGAATCGATGTTAATAATCTTAAGTTTACACTATTGAAGCATAGTTTTCCAAACATTGTTCATGTTTAAGGACAACATAGTTTTCAGAATGAAACTAACCTTCTTCTAGCGATAAGCTTTCCTCTGTCGTGTCAGCTCCCGATTCAGGCGCGGCTGAGTAGGTAGCAGTTGACTGCTGAGTAGATGGTTGTTGAGGTGTACTATCCCACTCTGAATAAGTAGGTGCACTCTTCTGGGAAGATGATTGAGTTGTAACGGGTGGTGTTGACTGGCCCCTTGCAACTCGCAACTATCGTGTATTGACAAACAAACAAACAAACAAACAAACAAAAAACAGGGAATTAGCCCACTAATTACCAACTCAGTCTGACAGAAACCATACAACAATCATGAAGGATAGATTTATAAGTAACAGTGAGAAAAAACATACAATGGAAGCATAAGTCATCTTTGGAGGCTCTCCCACGGGTTCCTCCACAATGGCTGCTGGAGGGTCGTACACAGTATTGACCACATTTTCAAATGGAACAGAAACCTCCTCTGCAGGAGCTTCCTCCACCACAGTTTCTTCTTCAAAGTCCTGTTGTTCTTGATGATTGTAAAGCTGAGGCTCTGGGACATTGTAATGTTGCTCCTCTGGGAGACTATACTTGTCCACTGGATCATCTTCTAGATGAACCGAGTCAATATACTCCCTCGCCTCTTCCTCCAAAGCATAGTTGGCAACTGCCAAGGGCACCAAAATTACACCAGGAAAACCAAAAGCCAACAATATACTACATCTTATTAAGCTTCTAGATAACAGAGAAAGAAGATCCAGAATTCGAGGAAAATAAATACTCAGTAAGTTTCTGGAGATACAAATTCATGGTGAAATTACATATTATTTATGTTTTTATGGCACGTGTAATAAAGATGGAACACCCTGTCCTATCATAAACTACAAGGTTTCAATAGGCCAAAAGTGGTCGATTAAGTTTGCAAAACAATAAATCTAATTTGAGTACCAATAAAATAGATGCAAATTGACCTCCTGTTTTAGTTGCATGACTCGGCATGATAAAAGGGGAAGCCAATCACCCGACAGCTCACAGTGACTAGAAAGTTCAACATAATCGTGTTGGCTAAGCTAAAAGGACTCTATCTAAGAAAAACCTATTACTTCATGTAAACTTAGTTATTTAATGACAGAGTTGAGACAATCATGCTACCTGGAGGTTCAGGAAGATGGTTAGTTGCATCCAGTTCAGCGTCAAATTTGTTTTCTGAAGGGATAGGCGCTGGAGGCTGGTAAATAGGCTCGTCGTCGATGAAATGAAATATATCATTCAGAACAAAAAAGCCCTTCTCCTGAGGAGCAAGGAAAAAGGTCTGCACAAATTTCCTCCTGGCAATGAAGTCCTTTGTCTTGACAGAACCAGAAACCATCACCAGAACACCGCCATTCCAAGAATCAATGGAATTTATTGTTTTAATCTCGATCGCAGTGAAGTTCAGTGACATGATGACGCTATAAATTTGCTGCATAGAAATAACAGGAAAGAAATGTCTAATAATTCCAATCGCTAGCACAAAAACAACACCAGTGATTAAATAATAAAAAGTCCAATCTTAGAAAGACAGGAATGAGCAAATGATATAAGAGTATTTCCTCAAATCAAAAACTGAAAGCAGTTCTTGGTAACAACAAATTTCTATGTGACACGACATAATAGTGTGCAAAGGGAATAGAAAACCAGAGTTTTTTTTAAACGAACAATCAATGTCCAATTGTAATAGCGGACACGGAAGATACAAGAGGTAATGATACTAAAAATATACGACGCTATGCAACACTTAATACCAAAGCAAAACTAACTTCCCGAACTCGAACCAACAATTTCTTAACAATTTCAAACATAAGTGGGAATTGATTTTTCAGTACAAATTCTACTCAGAACTACAAAGTAACTAATCCTACATGTATCATAAAAAAAACAATACACGTCCCTAGAGAAACTTAACATGACCATCTAATCCTATTTGTACAAGTCATATCCCAAACTGGCATACAATTAAGAAAATTAAAGAAATTGGTAATCAATAATTACACAAAATAATATAAAAGGACAATTTCCAAACTAGAACCAACAATTTCTTAACAATTTCAAACATTGCAAGTGGGATTTGATTTTTCAGTACAAGTTCTACTCAGAACTACAAAGTAACTAATCTTACACGTATCATGAAAAATGTGATACAAGTCTCTAGTTACAGTTAAAGTCAATTTTAGTGCTCTTTCTAGAGAAACTCAACATGACCATCTAATCCTTATTGTACAGGTCATAATTCATATCACAAACTGGCATACAAATAAGAAAATTAAAGCAAATAGTAATCAATAATTACACGAATAATATAAAAGCACAGGCTTCCCCAAACTAAAAGGCATCACATCTAATTCATCTGCTAGCAACCCAAAAAAAGTTCAAAACCATCAATTGAGTCATGCAAGTGCCGTAACCAAAACAAACCCAGTTCTGATTCATAGTACACTAAACAAACAAGTATGTAATTTCAACCCGTTCTGATTCAAATTACACTACACAAACACAATGATCATGACATTAACAAGATACACACAAGAAAACAAACATACAAGTATCTAAACTTAATTACCAGCATAGCCGATGCAGTTTCGCTCGAATCGCCATCGACCCGGATCATGCAGCTCGATTCATTATAAAACTGATGAACAAAATCAGGCTGCAGCTGAAGAACCTTATAGTACTGCCCCACGAAGTACGAACCAACCTGAACCAATCCCACAAACAAAAAAACACTCATAAATCGAAAAACCCAACAAATCAATCCAGCAAAAAATCACAATTAACAGATTCAAACTTCTCGAAAACACCCA
The DNA here is from genome assembly GCA_036897365.1 of Geranium brycei. Taxonomy (NCBI): domain Eukaryota; kingdom Viridiplantae; phylum Streptophyta; class Magnoliopsida; order Geraniales; family Geraniaceae; genus Geranium; species Geranium brycei. The sequence goes on along the minus strand of JAYMTP010000858.1, from coordinate 12,767 downwards.
GGAAAAATCACCTGAGCAGCTCCAGGGTACGAGGTCGCCATTACCAGCAAATGGCGAGAAACAGAGTGTTGCAGAGTAATTCCCCTTTCGGGACTCGAACCCACCGAGCTCAGATCCAAAACCCAAACGCCAAATTCGAGAAAAAATTAGGGTTTATAGCGAGCGATTGGGAGTGATACGAAGAAGATGAAAGGTTTTAGATAGATCTGTGTACGAAACAGTGAAAGAAAAAGAGACCAAAAAAAAACAGAGTGGAAGCGAAGAGGCTTAACGCCGCATCGCGAAATCGTGACCGTCGGATTCGAAAGTGGTGGGTTTTGAAAACAACACGAAGTAAAGGCCCTTTTTGGCAAATATAAATAAAGAAAGTCACACGCGCGAGGCTGGTCAAGTCTGACCAGACGTAATCTAGTGTGTGATGAGATTGGATCATACTTTGGTACTGTTCGTTTAACGGTAGAGATTTAACGACGGTGATGTTGATGCGTTGCTGACGTCATAATTCCGAAAATGAAACAAATTTGAGTATTGTTGTTTTGTAATGTTAAATTATTATCGATAGGAAAATATATTTTCTCATCCAACATGGAAACATTGGTAAATAACAATTCGGCTGATTTTGATTCTAACTATATTAACAGTTTAAGCACCAAAGTTATCGAAACAGAAAAATATATTATTTATTATTTATTTTTATTTTATTACCAAAATATATATCATGATTGATTGGGTTGTAGTAATTAAGAGGTACCATTCAATTTTCGTTAGTATTTTTTGAATTAAGTTTTTAAAGTTGTTATATATATATGAGCTCAATCTTTTCTGATTCAACCCATAAATCGATCTTACATTTAAAATAAAAAATATTAATCGGCTCCAACTAGATAAAACCCAAAACCGAAGCATTTTCACGCGGTGGTTTCAAATTTGATTCTCATTAATTGGGAACAAGATAATCTTGTTTGGTCCGGTTCTCAATAATCCGGTCTGATTCTAAAACCGTCCCACCTTTACTCGTATGGAAATACACATTTCAATCAAATAAAATTTATTCAAACAAATATTTAGGATCCAAAAGTATTGGATTCTCTTTAATATCCTCCCTCGTGGAAAAAAACAATATAGACTAGTGGAACTAAAAAGTGATTAATCGATTAAGTCATAAATTTTTAGACACGATTAAAAAAAGTCATAAAATATTGTAAGGAATACCTCAAAATCAACAGTGTCTCAAATACAATCAATTAAGGTCTCGTTGTTGCTAAATTGAAACAATACTTGTACAATACCAAAGCAAAATATTTACGGGTATTAACCCCTGTCAATCTTTATAAATAATTGTTATTATACATAATACAACGAGAGCATCCTTTATACAGAGAATACACAAATTATTTTTAAAAAAAATACACCACTAATGTAAATTAGGAAATCTTAAATACTAATAATAGGTAACCCTAGAAAACTAATATCAGGTTTACCTCTTCAAAGGTTAAGATCCAAATGCCACATAAACTCAAATCCTCGGCATATATGAATATAGGTTTGCATTGTTCTAAAAATAACCTTAGGTGTTAATCGAGCAAAGAGGGCTTTCTACGAACTAATTAAAAATTGTATCAGTGACGGTGTTCTAAAAATCCTTGCATGGTCCGATTAGTCTTCAATTAATCATTTATCAATTCCTGATTAGTCTCTTTCCGGGTGACTAGCGCTTAACATTTTTCAAAACACCGATAAAAGATGCCTGCGTGGAAGTGAGAATTGATTGAGTTAGGTAAAAGCCATGTTCATAAGGTACACAGAAAATTTAAGAGGCTTTTGAGGTACAAACTTGATTTTAGGAACTGTGTTTAAGATTTTATTGCATCACATGTACACAATTATCATTAAACTGTATATGCTCTAAAGCATTCAAACCTGGATTGCATTTTGCACAACAGTGAGATCATTCAAACTCATTTTTCCTGCATTTATCATTGTAGCAACAGATTGAATTGAAAGAGAAGAACCCATTCATACAACAAGTGAACATGTCTGTAATTGGAAGTCAATTTTGAGTGCCCTCTGTAGAGAAACTGAACATACATAACCATCTAGATTCTAGTCCATATTGTATTAGTCATATCATAGAGTGGCATATAAATAAGGCAATAAAAAAAAGTAGTTGTGGTGTAAACAAACTGAATCGAGCCTCAATTTGATAACGCCCGGCTCGTAAAAAAAATATTCGGCTCGATTCGATTCACTTAATTTTCAATACAAATATTAATTAAAATTAAAATAAATACTAAACAAATCAGCTCGAGATCAGATAGACTCGATTCGGCCCGTCTAATTTCATTTGAAATATTTACTACTTCAAAAATATAAATAATTAAATATAAAACGAGCCGGCTCGCGAGCCTATTGAGCTTTAAAATTCCAAGCTCGAGCTCGTTTATTAAACGAGCCTAACTTTGAGCTCAAATTCGGCTCAAACTCAATTATAACAAGCCCAAACTGAATACTTAACGAACCGAGTTCGAGCTGCTCGTTAAAAGCTAGGCTCGTTTACAGCCCTAGCTGTGAACCATCAGTTTTCTATGAATCCATTACATGATATCAGAACTCGCCTGCAATCATATATCATCCTCTTTGCTGTAATATTTGATCTATAGTGACAAGCTCAGCTCAACATTATGCAATGTAATGAACTAAAACACATCAGTCATCAACACACATTTTCAAAGGGTGTATCAATGCACTGAGACTCTACTCAATTCAAAAACCTTAAGGTTGTGTGTGAATTGTGATCATTATAAGCAAAAGCCATAAACAACAACAATACCTTCCATAAACATCGATCGCTCGCATTTTCGTCTCCGACCACAATGGCGATGGCTCCGGCGCCGAGCTCCGTCGCCTCCGGCGGCGACATTGTTCAGAGCATCCTGATCGTCGTCCTCGTCGTGTTCGTTGCCGCCGTGCTCACCGTAGCCATCCGCCTCGTCCTCCGCGGCCGTTCCCGCTGCGCCGACGACGACTCGCGCCTCCGGATTCAGGCCACTCGAGCCTCCGGATCGGCGATTCACGCCTCCGGCGTCGAGATCGGCCACGATGTTCTTGATTCCTTCGAGATCGGCTCCGAGGTCCGGACTGCTCGCGCCTCCCGATCCAGATCGTCGAATCGCGCCGCCGGAGAAAGCTTCCGCGCCGAGATCGGCTCCGATCGCGGTCCTTCCTTCGAGATCGGCTCCGAGATCCGGAACACTTGCGCCTCACCTCGGGCCTCCCGATCGTCGATTCACGCCGCCGGAGACAGATTCCCCGTCGAGATCGGCCCCGATCTTCCTGATTCCTTCGAGATCGGCTCCGATCTTCAGCCACGGAGAGGTTTCTTCGAGATCGGCTCCGATCTTCCGCCACAGAGCGGTTCCTTCGAGATCGGCTCCGATCTTCCGCCACAGAGCGGTTTCATCGGCTCCGATCTTCCGCCACAGAGAGGTTTCTTCGAGATCGGCTCCGATCTTCGGCCACAGAGCGCTTTCTTCGAGATCGGCTCCGAGATCCAATTCCTTCCGATTCCTTCTGCGCCGCTCGAACCGGAGGTCGTCGGCGGATCTGGACGGCTCTCCTGCGCCTCGTCGCGGTACCTCTCGTTTCGGAGCTCCGGGAGGTTCTTCACCGGAAGCAGCCGCCGGAAGGAGATCCATGGCTTGGAGGAGGAGATCGCCGAGTACATGGATCTTCAGTGGTAGTTATCGATTTCGATTTTGCGGTTTCGTGGAGAAAAAGAAATGTATAGTGTGTTTGTTCTGTTTCGGTTCTGATTTTGGTAGAACCGGTTGATTCGGTTCGGTTCGGATTCATACAGGATGAAAACAGCAGCTAACCAGTTTAGAACCGGACTGGTTTGCATGGACATGTATTTCGATTCAGTTGAAGTAATCAGATCTTAACATTTTCAGGTTCGTTATGAATCGAGCATGAATTTAAGACAAAAAAAACTGATCAATTCCAACCTAATAGAACCGAGGGAACCGAACCGGAAAACAAGAGGCAAAATTGAACCATTTCTCATATGGTGATTTCAAGTCTGGTTCTTATAAACTGGGAACCGAAATATTCAGTCCGGTTCCAGAACCATGCCTGCCCCTAACTAAAAAAAAGTCTAAGGTGACATCGAACTATTTCTCGTATGGTGGTGTAGGGTGTGGTTCTCATAAATTAAGAGTCAAGAGGTCTCGTTCAGTGTTGTAAAAATCACTATACACCAGTCGGTTAGAGAGGACTAATTAGAGAATACTCAAAAACTAATCGAAAATGATAAAAAATTAATCAAACAAGTCAGATTTTTACTACTTTCGGTACCCTACAATTCCCAATCATCCCAAATCTCAAAATGTTCCAAATTAAACAGTCAAATAAAGAACAATTTTCACATGAATACTTAAAAAGCATTATAGAATCAATCATATAAAAAAAAGTCCTCAACAGATTCATAGTCCTTTCGAGGTTCCTCGTGTACCTAAGACCAATTTGCCACTCTTGACGCTCAATCCTGTCTATTGTGTTCGGAAACTTTAAAGTACATGTCAAGTTCTGAAACAGGCAGTAACTACTACACTAGAGGGTGGCAAAATTTGATGTTTGAGCTAAACGACCGATGATGATTTGCCGATTCAGTAGTAGTTTCCGTAGTAGGCCTGAGGAACCGACGCGGGTTGCTGAGTCGGGGCCAACGCCGCTGCCGCCACAACCGGTGCAGCTGTTGGCTGCGCGTAACTTTGTTGCGGGTAAGGCTGCTGCGCCTGAGAATCACACAAGCGGAGAATTAGGTATAGTAATACCAATATAGTACAATGATAATTGTCGGAGTTTCTAAATTCGGATAAAAGATAATAGAAGCATTATGAAGTTATGAAACTCAAAGAAAACTATTACTCTCCGTCCTAAAACAAATGGCATGTTGACTTTCATGGAGGATTTAGAGCCAATAGAGTTTGTGTGACTTTTAGCCACATATCCCCAGTGTTCCAAAGACATCAGGTGATAGTCGTGTTTGTGTTTTTCTATTTTTATTAAATGAATTATGATTACAACAATATGACTTATAATGAAAAAATAATGAAAGTGAATATTTAAGATGCAAATATATAAATATTTGAATATTTATTACATACATGATATTAGTAATAAACTAAATTACGAATAAATAACAATAATATCAGCAAAAGTGTTTAGTTCAACTCAAATTCCATGAAATTGGGTTGGTGATCTAAAGATTCTCCGCTAGGGCGATTTTTAGAAAATTAACCTGCCTATTCAAGACACTGACTTAAACTGCTCTAAAAATCCCCACCCAGGCCAATTTTTAGAACACTGCATATCCCAAATATCCCCCCATCAGTGGAGGTGTACTGGACTCAAACAACGATTATTACGGGTATTTCAAACATCGATAACTTCGCAAATAGATAATAGTGTACCTGTGCAGGATATGTAGGAGGATAGGCTCCATAGGCCGCGTTTTGTGGCACGGTCGTGGGAGCTTGTGGAGCAGCATACCCTGTTCCATAAGCACCGTATGCACCATATGCAGTCTAAAACACAAGCAGAATCAAGAAGAAAAAAGGACGTTAGCGCAAACAATCAGAGGAGAGACAAAGTTGGGGAGAATCAGGAAATAAATGTTTGAAGAATCCCCGAAGTGTCCAATTATTCGGTGATTAGTCCCCGATCAATTCTCTATAATTCCCGATTAATCCTTCAGTCTGATTTATTTTCCGATTAATCCCCAAAAGGGCATCTCTGCCCGATTAGTGCCTAGCGTTTTTTAGAACACTGGGAAAAACCCATTGAGACCAGGCGGCTCTCACCTGTTGGGTATAGCCAGGGGTCCACTGCTGTCCCTGTGTTTGAGCAGTTTGAGGCCAAGCTTGAGCTGCGGTCCCGTAACCAGCCGGCCACTGGGTTTGTGGAGTTGGGTATGCACCCGCCAAAGACTGAGCAGGTGAAGGGACACTGGAGTGAGATCTAGCCATCTTTGTTCTATCTGAAGCAAGATAATCTTCTGCGTGACGCTTTCTAAACTCTGGCATGCTCCGATGGCGTATGAACAGTTTGGTATGCCGATCATCAGCCTTCTTGACAGTCTCGGAATCTCCAAATATGTCCAGAAACTGCACAAAAAATTATAATTTAAGACCCACTCCTACAATGTACCAACAAATCCGTTTTTACAATAAAGCTCACGAGTGGGTATGATTGTAAGGGATAATTATAAATAGGTGTTAGTTTTTTAATATATAAAAAGTTTTTAAATCCTAACTATTCCACGGAACAAACCGAATAAGAAGTTTTTGAACCAAATTGGTAAGGTTTAACACCAAACCAAACCAAAATATATCGGTTCAGTTTTGGTTTAATGATAAAAACCGAACCAAAAAACGAGCGATTTGGACTCGTGATTCATTTAGGTCATCGATCTTTATTAATTGGGTCAAAAATATTGGGCCGACAAAAAATAAGTCAAGACCAGCTCAAAATGTAACAATTTCATGAAAATCGGTTCAAAGAAAATCGAACCGAAAACCAAAAAGTCAAAACAACCCAAAATGTGAAAATTTCGTGAAATTTGGTTCATAAAAAACCGAACCAAACCAAAAACCGACAGGTTCAAAACCGAACCGAACCAAATTCCATCGGTTTGATTTCAGTTTTTATCTTCTTAAAACCGAAACGATCAGTTCGATTAAAAACCAAACCGACTCGAGTCAAAACCTAAAGGAAACATATTGTTGTTAGTTACCAAAGGAAGTGGGATCAAAAGAAATATACCTAACAAACTCCCGAAAAGTTTTATTTTATCCCCATGTATAGATATCAAATAATGGAAGCACAAAACTTGACCATGTGATAATTTAAAAACAGCAAATGTTACCTCCAGATAAATGCTTGATAGTTCTTCCCTTTCAACAGGACTTGCAGGATTTGCGTTATCTGGACTGGGGGCTATGAACCGATCTACCAATGAATCCAAGAAATCAAATCGCTTTGGTAGTGACTGGATTGACTCTAGATGGATTAGGCTCTGCATATATTTTGAAATAAAGACGGTAAGTAACTGAAAATTTACAAATAATATTTAAAAGGGTCAACTGAATGTGCGAGCGTGCAGAGAATGAGAACCTCAAGAAAAGGTTTAGATAATTGGACATTCTCGGCTGCTTCAGAGAGGATTTCCCTTACTTTCTCGGCATTGCCAGAAACCTACAAGCAAATAAAAAATATGTCATCGGAAATCAAATACAAACAAAAATACTGCATCACACCAGATATTCAACAAGAATCGGAAAAGAACAATATATATATGACAAAATATATAAATCTGCAAACTGCCAAACACTAACACACACAATTCAATAATCCAACCTACCAGGTAAATAAATCGAGCGTATTGGGCATAGAGCATTGGCAATACTTGTGAATGTTCCTTTTCTTTTTCAATTGCAATGGCATGCTCGTAAATTTTAAACCCGTCTTCTAGATTCCCCTGAAGAAGAAGATAAACGATGATTAAAGTAAGAAAACATTGCCATCATAAGTTCTAACCAGTTACCATCAACAAAAAAGATGAACAAACTTACAAGTCTACGTTCCATGTTGGCATGCTTGATAATTGCTTCGAGAAGCCCGGGTGAAACCTCGGAATGAACAAGTTGGAAGGCAGCCCTAGCACCAACCACGTCCCCGTTCTTTTCTTTGAATCGAGCTGCGAAAAGATGAATCTCCGGTTGCCTCTGTTCAATAGAGTTGGAATAATCATACAACAAACAATCATCATAAAGGGTGAGAAATGAGAGGAAATACGAAGAGAAAATTGCAAAAAGGTGCCCTATTACATGATAGTGACACTTTTGCAAAAGGGTGCTCTGTTGCTTATTGATCGCAAAAAGGTGTTGTGTTGTGTGCATTTTCGTGCAAAATGGGTATATATTTTTATAAAAATGACGAATTTGTCCCTGAAATTAAGAATTTTATAACATAATTTTAACTTTGAAATAGTATAATTAGAAAATTAAATTACAAATTTTGATCATACAATTATAGTAAAAAGATAAAAACAGAAAACTTTTAAAATATTTATTTTTAAAAAAATAATTTTTATTTTCAGGGGCAATTTCGTCATTTCTATAAAATAGACATATTTTGCCATTAACAAACAACACAACACCCTTTTGCAAAAGTATCATATAATATGGCACCTTCTTGCCATTTTCCCAAATAATTATAGATAACTGGTACGAAAAATTGTGCTAGGATAGACACTTCTGTGACGGCACGAGTTGTTGAGCATCAATTGACAGCCTCACTTTATCATACACGAGGTGAATTGTATGTTCTTACCTTGACAAAGATTTGGGAAGCACGAGCAAGTGCATTATCGGCGAGATCCATGCTTCCACTGGCTTCCATGCACAGGATATATCGTATCCAATACTCAGGATAGTTAGCACATGCAATTAGGCATCTTTCGTGTAACTTTACCACCTGTAGACAAAAAGAAACAACATCAAGGACTAAACCAAGCATAGAGATAATTTTGAAGTTGAATATTTAAAATCAAGAGTAAAAGGGAGAGATGTGCATAAGAAATACTCCATTGGTGGAACAGAGAAGCCCCTCAAAGAAAAGGGGCTCTCATTGCCTGACAGATAGATGGTTAGGAACATAAGTGACCTGCATTGCATAACACTAGAACTTCAACAAAATGAAAATTACGAAACGCAATCATGAACCTCCACTGACAAATGAGAGTTTGAAGTACTTAGCCTTAAAGAAACCAAATCGAAGCCCCATGCTTTAGTCTCATTTCCCGATTAAAAGTTGCTTCATACGGTACAGCAGATATTACTAAACTGTGAGTCAGTGTATAAGAAGGACAGCTAAGAACTACAAAGCACAATACCAAAAAGAATAGAAAAAAAACAAACGCCGATACCTTGTTCAGGTCTTCACCCCTTTCGATAAAATCCAGATAGTGATGCCAATTTTCAAGCTCGGCGGGGTTGAGGGGTCGCACGTGAAAGTAAGGTCTTTTGATAGCTGATTCAAAGCCTATGATCTTAGAATCATATTCTTTAGCTTTCTTGTATAGCTCTTCTCTACTGTTGATATACTTCTGCAACTCCTCAGCTTCTGCTAAGCCACCAGTTTCGGGATTATGAAATTGTTCTACAGCATCGGGGTTAACTTCTCCCTCGTTTACTTCAGCCTGAGCCTCTGGAGACGGGCCTGTCGCGGCAGCAATAGCAGCTTCCTCAGCAGTCCTTAATTCTGACAAAGGTCGACTTCCTGCTAGCTCCTTAAAGCTACAAAATCAGTGACAGAAGGAATATTAAGAGCTACACAAAATAGCATGAGCCCGGATCCATTACATTACCATGTCAATGTGCATAAACATGAATGAGAGAATTGCAAAAGATGCCTAATTATATGACAATTTTGCAAAAGGGTGCCGTGTTGTTTGTTAATGGCGAAAAGGTGCTGTGCTGTTTGCATTTTCTTGCAAAACGTGTGTATTTTTATAAAAATGACAAAATTGCCCCTGAAATTAAGAATTAAGACTTTTATAACATAATTTTAAGAAATAGCTTGGTCATAACATGTATGAAAAAAGAATTAACAAATCCATGCAGAAAACAGTCAACTTTGAGATAATGGTTTCCTCCAAATAACATGCACAACTTAAAGAAAAATAAGTAAACCGTATTTAGACATTCTTGTACACACGCCAAAACAACGTGAAACTTAAGGACTCGAGAATCACCTGTTAAGATAACGGTCGAGTTGTTGATTTGGATTCTCTAATATCCTCGTATATATCATGGCAAGGCGACCCCACTCCTGCTGCATGTATTCATATTCTATATATTTATCCCATAGAGTGAAGGACAAATAATCTGTTCCAACATAAGCTAACCCTCGTTCAAATAGCCTGTAAGCATGAAAGTGCCATTATTGTATGATTATGAACATAAAATCAGCCAAAGCAAACACATCCACGAGTGGGAAACAGAAGCACTAACAAAGAATTCACTCAAACAGCACGTGTTACACTCAAACGCTGCATTTGCCTAATGAAATAAGAAAATAAACATACTATGTCCGTGAAATGCAGCAGATATAAAGCGCATCTTAGCCCTTACCTGAACAAGATCATCCCAGCAGCATTTTCTTATTCATGCCCCTTAGGGTGTAAGTAAAAATAAACATGCTTCATGGATAACTACGTAACTATGACACAAGCATCCAAAGATAAAAAGAATATTGTGGTATAATCAAGCCAAAATCATTGAATAAGATCCTAAAAGTATTTCAAACAGCTATTCCAGTCAAAATCAAGAGTTTGCACGTCAGAAAATTAATTTCTGAAGAGCATCCCGAAAAACTTTTCGTCCAGAACTGTTGAAGCCTTGTTGCAATCAGGTTAGAAAAGAAAACATGATATTGCTAATCCATGTGACCAAGTAAAACACATCATCATGATCTGTCCTTGCAAACAAAAAAACAATAATGGACAGAGAAACGGCTAGTACCTTCGTACAGTGTCAGGATCTCCGTATGTGCTGATGGCAAATATACAATAATGCAACCAAATGTCCACTGAATAGGTAACCCCCAGAACAGCACGTTCATAAACTTCCACAACCTTTTCAGTTGACCCAAATCTAGCTTCATGGTCTGCATACTTCTTCCAATAACCATAACATAAGGGAAACTCTGCCAAGAAAGCGTCATAAACTTTTCGGATTTTTAATATGTTGTCCTGCATACAGATGACCTTTTAGTTTCAGGGTGAAAAATAAGATAAAGAAAATGAAAAAACATTATCTCAAAGGGATAAAAATGCCGGCTAAATAATGTGAGGATGAAAATGCAATAGCGTGCACAAAATTACAAATAATTTATACCCAACTAACAAGCTGCTTTGAATGGAAAGATGGAGTCAGAATAGAACCATAAGCAATACTAAAGATGATGCAAAAAGTGATGTTTATTATTATATTATTATCTGCTTTGTATTTATATTGCATCTGATGAGCTGACACTAAATGAAAGAAACTAAACAGAAACCTGTAGTAATTCAGATATCAAGCAATTTAGCATATGCATGTGTATGCACAATTAAAGAAGGCTTTTCCAAAATTGCAAATAGTTCACAAAACAATCAGCACATGTTATTGAAACTTCCATTACAAAGAGAGCCATGCATGCATACCTCCGCAACCTTCTCTGTCTCATCGATCAGCTCAGTCCATGCACTAAAATCCAACGAACTTACCCTCACGATGCTCCATAGGCGTTCTTCTTCGGCAGACATAGCAGATGCTGCATATTATTTTAAAAGGTTGTTCACGAAGATGCCAATAATTTATTCATGAACTATAATTGATGAAATAATGACAAATAGAAAATAAATAAATTCTTAAATTTGGTCTTTTCTATAAATATATAAATACCAGATCCATCCGCAAAATGCTGCTCGGCTGCAGCAGAAACATCTAAAGCATTTCCGTTCTCAACTGCTGTCACATTGCCAGCTTCAATAGCAACGCCGCCATTAGCAGAAGTATTGTATCCATCACCATGGACACCCTCTTGACCAGTATAGGCATGATCTTCTATCATAGCAGAACCGGGATCTGTGGAACTACTAACCACAGCGCCAGCTTCTTCTGATGGAGCAGCAGCAGAACCAGTAGCCTCGGGAGCAACAGTAGAGGTAGATTCACCAAACTCACTCGAAATATAGCCAGTCGAATACCCTGCAGCAGATGTTTGAGCAACTACTGTTTCGCTATCGCCCATACTCAACTAACAATTCTTCCTCGAGGGCACGAACTGAAAAACTATTAACACTTTTAACTTGGGTCCTACAAAAAACAGCCAAAACTTGTTATTGGTTGGGCGTATCTATCATGACTTATAGATTTCTATCATCAAAATCACAACCAAGGAAACACATTACTTCATGCTAGAACATTAACAATCCTCAGAACCACTCAAAACAATCTCCAACCCATCATTACATTCAACACTACATACACGAAAACAAATAAAAATCTTCATTTTATACAAAATTTAACAAAACACACTTAAAACCCAAACAGCAAAGCTTAGCTGAAACAAAAACATGAGCAGGCTGAGCAAACCAACAGCATCACCACACAATCTCAAACAAGCTACATTTCTACATAACCACGGCATCAAATCGTTAACGTAACATTCGGATCCAATCAAGCACAAAAACACAACTAACACTTCTTCCTCGAGGGCACAAACTGAAAAACTATGAACACGTCTAAATTGGGTCCTACAAAAATCTGTTATTGGTTGGACAATCCTCGTAACATTGAAGGAGATGCACTGCCTTGTTCTAGAACATTAACAGTCCTCATAAGTTCATAACCACTCAAAACAATCTACAACCCACCATCAATCAACACTGTAATACACCAAAACAAATCAAAATCTTCATTTCATACAAAATTTGACAAACCCAACTCCAAAAACACTTCAAACCCCATTTGTGAACAATCACACAAACAAACCCAAACTACAAAGCGTAGCTAAAACAAAACCATGAGCAAGCTGAACTCACTACACAATCTCAATTTCTCAAACAAACTGCATCTCTACATAACAATGGCATCAATTTGTTATTGGTTGGACATTAACAATCATCTGGGCATTCATGGAAATGCATTGCTTCATTCTAG